>JAHWFO010053238.1:1595654-1628986 GCA_023313115.1 Rhysida immarginata | reverse complement strand
CCCCCCCCCCCCCCGACGCACACACACAACTCTTGCACATGTATATACATATATAGTCGTAACCGTTGGTCTTCCGCCGCCCACGAGTAATGTTGCTGTCAAGATTGTCCAACCGAACGACGGGACATCGCTGCCGAGTTTTTCATCTGTGCACTCTAAACGCTTTAGTTTTTGTGCCCTTGCGCTTTCTTCCCCCCAGAAAACATTCAAATATAAATAAAAAGAAAACTTTAAAGGGATTGCATTCCATTTAATTCACAAAGAGAATAAAAATATACAGAGTGCACATTCAGATACTTCACGCAGATTTTACGCGTTCTTGTTTTCATCTTTCTGTCTAGTAAAAGTAATAGTTTTAAATTTTAATGAGAGCATATAATTTTCAGAATCCTTGAATCAGAATCACAGATATCTTTTGGCAACGACAATTGTGAAGACCTCGTACGAAAAGATAACGACTCCAAATTTCCTTAGGATTGTGCTTAAAAAATAAATTAAGAGAATCATTAAAAAGAGAAATTGAGCATAGCTTCTAAAAATTATTTTTTAATTTCATTTTTAAGACCTACTAAACTGGTTTTATAGCAGAAACACATACAGATATATTTGAAGTGAACCATAAACTCACCAAGTTTGCGTCGTCTTACACAAGCTGGCAGCAAACAACATTAGTAAAACTCAGGACACCCATCAATCTGCTGTGATGACCATTTACAGAGGGATGTTATAAAATGTATGGATAGAACTCATATCTCTATACTATGGAAAATACAATGTTTTGAAATCGAATGAATCGTTCATAGTAGCCCTGCATAAGGCGTATTCGAAAATACAAAATTGAAAGCCCCACTCAAACAGAGAGGCCTTCGGCTACAACACAATCGACGAATGGAATTCTCTCCTTTTGAAATTAGACATGCATTATAAACTGCAAACTCACGATCTACATGACATTAGAATAATTAAGAATGATATAACGGAATCCTAAAATTTATCGTAAGTTCTCATAATGTTAACATCTTTCTACGAGGGGAACACTGAAAATAATGCCTCCTATTTTAAAAGTAGGCCTGCGACATCACATGTGAATGTTAGTAATAGGATAATAGTATACGCTAGCTGAGATGCCCGTCTTCGCCGAGCTTTTCAAGGCAAAACGATGGCGGGGTATTCTGTAACTATTTACTCTAGGTATATACCAATGTTGTTTAAGGTTTGACCCTGGGAGTTATTAATTGTCATTGCATAAGCTGGGCGAACGGGAAATTGTCGACGTTCGAACTCCACAAAATGATCAGTCGCCTGTAACGGTATTCTTGGTATTAAAACGAATTGTCTTGCGTTATCCCGGCTGAGTATTGTAGCTTGTTGTGTGGTTTGTTTGGTATTAACGTCCTTTTCAACTGCTATGGTCATTTCAGGACGGCGTTATAGGGGCCGCAAATTTTGCCTCGCAAGGGTTCTTTAACCGTGCAGCCGGCAAACGACTACACGGGACCAACGACTTTACTTCCCTTCCGAAGGAAGTGCGTGATCGCAGGATTTTCCCCCTGAAAAAATCCTCGTCGTCCTCGGCCGGGGTCGAACCCGCGTGCACGGACATCAGAAGCGATCACGCAACCACTGAGCCACCGAGGCCGATACCGATTGTAGACGGGCAGCTGAGATGCCCGTCTTCGCCGAGCTTTTTGTAATGAACCTGATTATTCAGAATTGATGTTGTATTGCTTAATACCCGAAACGTTTAGCGTAATGACCGTCGACTCTCCAATTTACCGACAACTTCGGACGTTGCTGTGGTTTTATCTGGTAGCGGAGTTAGTGCACATCGTGATATTATTTTGCGCCAGCGCACAGATGGTAGGGTTCGTCGGATTTTAGAAAATCACCCATGGTATGATCCTCTGTACTATGTACTTTTGTTTCCGTACGGAACGCAAGGGTGGCATATTTCTATGCAGTCGAAGAACAATGCTCATATCAAACGTGTTACGATACGCCAGTTTTATGCTTACCTTCTTCAAATTCGTCGCGTGCATGCTTAAGCTCGGCGAAGACGGGTATATACAGGGTGATTCAGAAAGGTAGGTCAAGAATGGAAAACCTTCCATGGTGATTGCCATGTAACCAACGCGCCAAAGTAGCATTGCAAAAATGTAAGTAATTCTTTTTATTATGAACTAGCTGATATGCCCGGCATTGCTAGAGCTGTTTGTTTGATGAAATTTTGCAATATCTGAATTTGAATATAACTAAGAACACATGAAAAATCCTGAATACAGTAAATATTCACTATGAAAAAACGAAAAGAACTCTTTAAAATTCTCGCACTGGAATTTTGTGTCCAATTGGGTTTGCCCAGGAAAATTCGACATTGCAGCCTTAACATTTTAGAATATCAAAGAAAGGCTACTATGAATATTGAATTATTTCTGTCCATATTAAAATATACTTCATAGATGAATTCAGAGAGTTGAGGAACTGTCTACAGCATCTCCAACATCCCTCATCAACATATAACTGTTTCAATAGAGTTGTATTCATCACAGAGCGTGGAATCATGTCCTGAATGTGGTTTTTCATAATGACAGTACCAGTTTAGCAGCAAAGATTGCTCTCTCACACAATCAATTGAGATCTTTATAATGATCTAACATTTTTAGATAAACATTATCTATAACTTCTCTAAAGGAAGTTGCTACAAAAAGTGAAAGTATAGTCAACCCGCAAGATCTAGAGCCCTTAGTGGAATGATCGATTAATTAACAAGTGATAATTCCTGGACGGGGAAGTATGATATAAATTCCTTGCGGTTATGATATAAAGTCATGTCAGAGAATTAACTTCCCTTTTTTTCCTTAATCGATCATTCCACTCAGGGCTCTAGATCTTGCGGTTTGACTATATCTTCACCTTTTCAGCAAAAGCTCTTGAGCAGCTGTACGCCCTAGAAGTTGTATTATTTTATTTGTTTTAGAATAACTTCTTACATCTCTCCAAAGATTTTAATAAAATAAGAAATAATAATTATTTTTTAATAAATAAATTTTTATTTATTTATTATTTACCTTAATTGTTTCTAACAAACGAAAAAAATACTGATTGCTAAAATCCAAGATGGAAATAATAAAGATTAAGGGAGACCCGTGTAATTTGGATCCCCTAAGGGAAAAGGGCTGTAACTTCTATTCAAAATGACGTAGCTCCAATTTTCAAACGTAGGTATATAGTGCACTAATTTTATGGAATACTATAATGGGTTTCATATGAAATTTAAAATTTTTTGCATTCGGTCCGAATTACACAACGGGTAGTGTAAATTGAACCAGGTGGTCCAAATACAACAATAGGCCGAGTAATACGAGAAACTTTGTTTTAACATATGAGTTTATTAGTGCACTGTGAAAAATACAAACGATCAGCAACCCTATGGAACGTATTAGATGGGATGAGCTTATATCTTAAATAACGTGTGGATTAAGCTTATATATATAATAAGTTCATACAGTGCAAGCTGGATATGTCAAAAAAACGTCATAATGTTCGGTGTGTAAATCGACCATTTACATAAAGTACACAAGGTCCATATTACACAATACGCCAGCAATTCTAAAATCAAAGATGGACCAATCTTCAAAACCGTTCCAAATAAAACCATGCCTATAGGGAGAAATATCAAAACATAAACATTGAATATCCGCCATCTTTTGAGGGCATCGAGACCCATGGCTGCCATGGCTCTGAACTTATCCCATTGTTATACAATACATCCAAACACGCAACAACTCGTTACCATCGTTATACAATAACAAGTCGGGCAAAAACGGCGCACTTCGATGAGTAGCAGTATAGGATTGCCTTCCTCTTGCCCTCAAAAATACCAGGCAGCTGTACCCATCATTCAATGCGAAGATATTTTCCCCTATAGGGTACTGCGCATGCATATTTCCAAGCACAACACAACTGCCATTTTTTGAGGGCAAGAGGAAGGCAATTCTATACTGCTACTCATCGAAGTGCGCCGTTTTTGCCCGACTTGTTATTGTATAACGATGGTAACGAGTTGTTGCGTGTTTGGATGTACAAACCGAGCATCAAAAGGCAGCGATCTGAAATTTTTTACGTTTCCCATCGATGGGCTAGCTACGCGAAAACGAAGGCATGCATGGATTGTGGCAGTTGATCGGAAAGATTGGAAGCCTTCGAAACACAGCAAAGTATGCAGTGAACATTTCATAAAAAGTAAGTACACGATTTTCTTTGCATATTTGATAACTAAGAATTACATAATTTGTTATTAGAATTTTGAATTGTACAGATTAAAGGATTTGATATTTGACATGATTTATTTGGTTTCACCAGTCACTAAATTCATATTTTTAATCTGAAAGCGATCAATAATATATGATCATTAATGTACCTTGATCATATATAATATATATGACTGAATAATATATTCACGATTAATAATATAAGACTGAATGTATGGATCATTCATTCTTCCATCTACTGAAGTTAGCTTCTCTATGTACCTTGTTTTAGAAACGGAATCCAACTGTCGTGCATAGCGGGATAAGTTCAGAGCCATGGCAGCCATGGGTCTCGATGCCCTCAAAAGATGGCGGATGTTTATGTTTTGATATTTCTCCCTATTAACAAGTACATAGATCCCTTTTCTTTAACCCATCCCTGATACATACCGGCACTGGCACTTATAGTTACAAACACGATTACTATCTTACCTCAAAGTAACATGAGACCGTACCAAAAGAGAAAGTTGTGATATATTTTCACCAATACTCAAGCAATACAACCCGTGTTTTTCTTACGCTTCTAGGTAAAGGCTATGATCATTTTTCAATCAGGAGAGTGGCGCCATCTGACGTGCAATTGTGCAAAATAAGGCTAATTTGATGTACACGACGATCCAAATTACACGGGTCTCCCTTACATTGTTGCTTGGACTAAGATGGTCAGTTGATCTTTCAGTTCATGGGCCTGTCTTTTTCGTCGGATGCGGCATGCATTAATTTCATCAACTATTAACACGACAACATACAAACACGACCAGCCGATTGTTGATGCAAACACGAGGGGCTGATTGTTGTTGACACATGCAAGCAAACAAACATAAACGAAGTCTATTTCATTTATATCACGGTCTATAGATATTCATGGTCATCGAGCTTCGGCCATTTTCCATTGTTTCGAGAAGCTAAGGAAAACAGATCGCGCCAGGTGCCGCATAGATCGCACAATTCCCGACCGCAACCTGGGAAGCACGCTTGTCAAAGGGGCCCGCCACCGCCGGCCGGCAGCGGCACGCTTCTCAAAGACAGAGAGCCAGCCGACGCCGTCGCCGCTGTAAAATGAATATTTCCGTTTCACACAATCAGACGTCATTCAGTCTCAGGCAACAGCGATATTCTTGTACACTTTCGCGTGGATGTTGACGTGTACGGTGTAGAAAAAGTCCGTCTCCGTAGTTTGATAATTCATTCGCTTGGGCGTTCATTATTGCTTTTAAAGCAGTGATGAGTGGGCGTTGGTTTTGTGTGTTCAAGTATAACTAGAGATTCTGGATCACCAGATTTTTTTTAAACTGAAGTTTCAGCTTGATACAGAACTAGCAAGGTTAGCTGAGATAACATCTTTCTAAGTAAGTTGTTACTTATCCCCACGTTTGAATAATAAACTATAAAGTTATCATTATTTGCCAAACAGATCAAAGTAGAAAATACAATGAATCGACACAAGTCTGGTGCTCAAAAGCGACGGGAAAAGAAACAGAGGGAGAAACGGGAAAAAGAATTGAAAACCAAAATTGTAATTGCCCAATTTTTTAAACATAGCGATGCTCCTAAACCTAATATCTCTGCTGAATCTGAAGATGTTTCCTTTCCATCAACCTCCCGCCAGGAATTTGCGGCCCGCAGACGAAGAACGCGGTTATGCAACTATCAGATCTGGAAACGAAACATCTGCAACTCCAACTGAGGTCGAGACAGTAGGACTATCAGCGAAATTAAGACTAGGAGAGGCAAATGATAATGTTGATGATTTTGTCGAACATGAAAACGAATTTCACAACTACAGCGATCCTGGGCGATGGCCAGATCACTTGCAAGACCGGGACAGACAGTGCATCGTTTTATGGAAGTTAAAAACTGAAAGTCAGTTAATAGACATGATCAAAAACATGCCTTCAGATTACAGTGGCAAAATGTTTTCCAAAAGTCTGTTACACTCCCAGTTGTCCAATAGTCGAGAAGAGTTACTTAGAGATTGGATTGTCTGGAGCAGCTCAAAAAATGTTGTATACTGCATCACGTGCCTTCTCTTTTCTTCTGGTAAAAGATTGGAACAGCATGTCAGTACTAGCCTTTTGGCAAGACGAGAAGGTTTTGATCCAAAAAAAACAACAGTGGAGATTTCTTTACGAAAGGTTACGGAATCACGAAAAAAGTTCCCAGCATAGGGATTCTTACGCGGCTTGGAAGCTTTTGGAAAAATCAGTTACTGGTTCTTGTGGTATTGATAGCAGCTTTCAACAGCGAATCCAAACTGAAAGTGACAAGTTCAATGCCCTATTGCGTAGATTCTTGGATGTTACATTGTTTCTGGCTTCCAGAGAACTCGCATTTCGCGGACAATCTCAAGACATAGGAAACCCTCACAATGGAAACTTTTTGGGGTTACTAGAACTCGTATCTCACTATGATCCTTTGCTGAAACATCACTTGGAGTGCATCAAAGACAAGAAAGAGCATGGCGAAAGAATGCGAACTCATTATTTGTCATGGCAGACACAAAACGAATTCATTTCTTTACGTGGAAAACATGTTCTAGACAAGATTTTGCTTGAAAGAAGGGAAGCTATTTATTTTTCCATTATATGTGATGCTACACCTGACGTATTCCATACAGAACAAAATGTTCTCATATTGTGATACGTCCATAAAAACGATGAGAACAAATGGTCAATAGAAGAGAGATTTGTAGAGTTCTTCCCGTGCAATCAGAAGACAGGAGAAGAAATTGCAGAAACATTCATTTCACGCTTAGACGAACATGGAATTGATCTTGAAGATTGTCGTGGACAGGGTTTTGACAACGGCGCAAACATGGCGGGAAAAGTGAAAGATGTTCAAGCGCGGATTCTACAAAAGAATGATGCTGCTCTATTCTCTCCATGTGCAGCTCACACATTGAATCTGGTCGGGGTAAATGCTGCGTCGTGTTGCAGAGATGCCATAACATTCTTTGGAAACGTGAATCGCCTCTACAAATTATTCAGCTCTTGTCCGGAAAGATGGAATCTCTTGCTGGAATCAACAAGATGCTCGCTGCATAATCTGAGTGATACGCACTGGAGTACAAGAGTTGATGCCGTGCGTACAATTGCTCAGAGGTTGCCTAGCATTCTTCCTGTTCTAGAGAAAGTGATGCCCACGACAAAGTACACAAATGAAATTAGAAGCGAAGCACGTGGACTGAAAACATATTTCTCTTCCTTCACCGCAGTGTTGATGGCAGCATTCTGGCTAAATATTTTGACGTGCATCAATGAAAGAAATTTGATACTCCAATCAAAGGCAATCTCACTTGAAATCGCGTCACGTAACATCAAGGATCTCTCAAATGAATTGCAGCAGTTGAGAGATAATTGCCACACGATTTTCACTGAAGCAAAGCATGTATCCAAAGAATTAGGAATTCCTACAGAATTGAAGACGGCGCGGCATCGCAGCAAAAGGCCAAGACGTTTCCGTTCAGATTCCGAAACGTCCAATGATTCCCAAGGCGTCGCGGGTGTCGAGGAATCAGCAGAAGCTAAGTTTACTAGAGAAGTGTTGTATTTGATTTTGGATTCTGTGATTGCGCAGATGAATCATCGGTTCGAAGTTTTGGACAAGATCTGGAAACTATTCAATCCAGTTCTAAATCTTAGAAGTCTGACTTCTGAAGAAATCTCATCCTCTTGTGCTGATTTATTGGTTAAATATCCACGTGATCTTACCAGCCTTTTGAAAGACGAGTTGCTTCACTTGAAGCATGTATACGGTGCGACATTCAACATCAAGGAAGCGTCTGCCTCTGCGTTGTCTGATCCACTTGATCTTTTGAACTCAATTTATTCACTCGGGTTAGAAGGAATATTTAGTGAAGTCTGTATTGCTCTGAGGATTTTTTGTTGTCTTCCTGTGTTGGTGGCTCAAGGAGAACGATCGTTCAGAAAATTGGCTATTATAAAAAACTATTTGCGTTCTACCATGAGCCAAGAAAGATTAAATGGACTCTCAATTATTTCAATTGAACACGAACTTACCAGGCAGATAAACTTCAATGAAGTCATACGTGATTTTGCTAATATGAAAATAAGAAAGTGGTCCTCCTCATCGCAGTAACTTCTTCTTGTCACCAATGTCAGATTAATGCTGTCCAACGTCAAGAAACAAACTATTTAAATCTTACTCTAGATATACTGATATAGGAAGTATGTTAGTGTATAAATACAGAATCTTACCTTACCATACTGATTGTACACCATGTAGATAACCCTAATCGTTAGGCTAGTACGTTTTAAAAAAATATACCCAGATGTTACTCCTAATCATTGCATTGATATAATTGTACCGTTACAAGTAACCCGTTGCATAGGCCTATCTCATTAATGTATTATTTCAATTCCGCCATCAGCTTTCGCTGGCTTTCCTACTTGCAGTCAAACTTTTATTTGCGAGAAGGGATTGGTATTCATAAATGCAGCCAGCATTGTCGCTGTCGGATAAGCTACATTTCGGTCATTTTGTATACATATTTCAAGGGTTTTGGTATGTGGGGACCTGGGAAAAGGCATCAGGCACGAGGCAGAGCACAGAGGGGCCCACACCGTACCCAGTTGTCAGGGGCCCAAACATTTCTGGCGGCGGGCATGTAGGGAGAACCGGAAGCGAAGTTGCTAACTGATTCATGCTAAATTTATGAAATAAAAACAGCGCCAAAGCGGAAGAACGTTTGGACTGGTGAACTAATCGGCTGTTCTTTTTTCTTCCCTCCCCATTCAAGCCGCTGTTACTTTCACTTCCCCCTTCGATTATACTGGACGCGAAGAAAGAAACATGGAAGGTGGGAGGAAAAAAATATTCACAAGTGGTGAACTTGTGAATATCTTTTCCTCCCATCTTCCATGTTTCTTTCTTCGTGCCTTTTCTTAATTCCAGTATAATCGAAGAAGACGAATTTCAATAGCTAATTTTTTTTTTTACAGTTGTAATTAAATTTCGGTTTTAACTATTAGGCAATCATAACCGAATGTAATACCATAAATCAATTTTTTAAAATTAATGCATTTAAAGCTAAGTTGACATGTTCTTAAAAATGAACCTTAAACACAAAAAGAATCGCATAATTAACAACTCATATAAGCTGGAAATAACATGTGTTTAATAATATTAAAAAAAAATTAGTTAAGGCATCGTTATCCAACGATAAAAGGGTTTTAGCATCAAAATGCTACGAGCAGTAGCGGCTCGTGACTATAATAATTATAAGTGAAGGGGCCGAAATACAAAATTTATACAAATTCTTAGGCCTTTTCATACAAAAGTTATAGCTTGATTTGTATTTGGAGCCTCGCGGCCCCTGCCGAGGCCTCAAAGGACTATATCAAATTTAGTGTGTAATAGCTAAATTTTTAAGCAACACATTATAAATATAAAACATTTCCGGTTTCTGGACTTCTGGTTTTAAATTTATAGCTTGATTTGAGATTGAGGCCGCAAGGCCCCTGCCAAGAGACTTATAGAATTTTAATATAGATTAGCTAAATTTTTAAATACCACACTATGATTGAACAAAATTTCAGGACCGTAGGCCTTTCCGTTCAAATTTTATAGCTTCAATTGTATTTGAGGCCGCCAGGATCCCCGAGGCCTATATCAGTCTCCTTGTATATTGTCTATAATTTTTAAGTATCGCACTGTAAAAATATAAAACTTCAAGTTCTTAGGCATTTTTATTATTCAAATATTAGAGCTTATTTGTAATTTGGGCTTCAGGGCCCCTGTGGAGACCTAAGAGCCTTATACCAGCTTTTCGTGTATATTGGCTAAATATTTTAGTAAACTATTATAAGTATACAAATTTTCAGATTTCTAAGCCTTTTCGTTCAAACATTATAGCTCTGCTTGTGTTTAGGGCCCCTGCGGACTATATAAGTTTTAGTGTATAAGAGCTAAAATTTTAAGTAACACACCATAAATATGCAAGAATTCAGATTTCTGGACTTCCGGTTCAAAAGTTATAGCTTGAGTTGTGACTGATGGCTCAGGGCCCCTGTCGAGACCCAAGAACCTTATACCAGTTTTTAGTGTATATTAGCTAAATTTTTAAGTAATTTTCTATAAGTAAACAAAATTTCAGATTTCTAGACCTTTTCGTTTAAAAGTTGTAGCTTTGCTGGTGTTTGGGGCCTGTGGGGCTCTGCTGGGGCCTATATTACTTTCTTTGTATATTTGGAATATTTTTTTAGTACCGCACTATGAATATACAAAATTTCAGGTTCCTAGGCCTTTCCGTTCAAAAGTTATAATTTGATTTGTATTTGAGGCCTCGTGACCTCCGGCAGGGCCCTAAAGGCTTATATCACTTTTCTTGTATATTGGTTTTATATTTTTAGAACCTTACTACAAATCTACGAAATTTCAGGATTTTTGTCCTCTTTGTTCAAAAGATAAAAACGGAACCATGGAATTCATACAAGTGGACCCTGAGGGGCCCCGGGCCACCCAAGAGGATTCGCTATATTTTTCGCACTGTCCTCTGTATAGGGCCTACGAGTGTAGAAAATTTCAAGCCTCTAGGTCAGTCCTTTCATTTTAGCCACTATAGTTATGGCATCAAAATGTTACGAGGAGTAGCGGGAGGATTCGCTATACTTCAAATAGAGTTCTTTAAATTCTGATGTCAAGCAGTCAAACTCTGACGTCACAAATTGGTCAAACGCAATCAAAACTCCATAGACTTAAAAGGAAGTCAGTTGGGTAAACCACAAAAACACATGATTTGGTCCACGCTAGAGGATTCGCTATATTTTTCGCTCCGTCCTCTGTATAGGGCCTACGTGTGTATAAAATTTCAAGCCTCTAGGTCAATCCTTTCAAAAGTTATGGCGTGTGACATACATGTTACATACATCTGTACCGTCGTTAATAGGTTTTTAGATGATGCTAAAACCCTAAAAATGACAAACATTGAGCTCAGATTATCGCCAATAAATACAAAAAAATAATTGCAACAATGGATAAATAATGCACAGCTTTCTGTAATGATGTTAACAATTACTGCCGAATTTCTACCTTAGATTCCCTGAAACTGAAACTTTATTAAGGTTTTAGTTTCGAATTGCTAGTTCACCAGTCCGAACACAAGGATCGCTAGTTATTTCCGCATTTCAAAATAAGTGCTGAACTTCGCTTCCCGTTCTCCCCATTCCTTGGTGTTAGTATTATACAGCTGTGTGCTAAATTTCAACTTTATAACTTACTTCCAAGTTGCATTTTAAAGCCGAACATACACAAACATTGTGCTTTATATATCGGGTGATTCAAAAGTGTGTTACATTTTTTCATGAAACTAATAATTGTTTTGCCGTGACGAATTTTTGTCCTTTACATTGTTTTGCGAGTGCCTCGTGATTCCTATGAAAGCATTGAATTGCTGGAAAGCAAACACTGAAAATGTTATCAATGGAAGGAATGTAACACACTTTTGGATCACCCGGTATATAGAAGATAACGCAAGAATGAATATCTAATAAACTGGCCTATTGTTACACAAACTTCCCCTTGAATTGTTGGACATGAATTGTTAGTCCGATGAAAATAAATAACGTTACGGATTTTTTGCATAATATGGTAGGATTGAACCTTACTTCATTATTCTGTTTAATTTCGTTAGTGTAGGACAGGTGGCACCAGCGAGGCAATCTGACAAAATGGCTGCTATAACAATTGCGGGTTTTAAACAAAGGTGCGTAATTTAATTAATCCATGCTGAAAAAATTGCACCCATTTACATTCATTGACGATTGTTGAAGGTTTATAGAAACCAAAGAATAAATGTTAGCACAGTGAGACGCTGAGTATTGCGTTTTAGTGGCGGCAACAACAGTGTTGATGTAATGACAAACTTCAGTCTCGTATTGCTTCAATAAGTCCTGGAAAACTTGCTATCGGAATTCCTTTTGTTTTGAAGTAACCATTCGTGGGACCCACCTGGCAAAAATTTAGCGATATCCCAACTTTACCACCATACTAATCAATGCCAATATTAATGCCATACACAGTTCCTTCATCGAAATTCACCGATTTGCACGGATACACTGATCAAAACACTCTTCAGTTTGTGCTGTGCCTGCTATGCTTGGTCGCTCGTAAGGTCGCTTTTCTTTGACACTGTTGTTGCCACCATTAAAACGATATTTTAATTCTTCCAGGATATGGATTACTATCTCCTAGTTTATGTGTTATCTAACAATCAGGAAGGAAGGAACTATTCAGAACTTTTAGGATAAATTATGCAACGGCTGCAATGGATATTTTTGGTTTTGTTATATGAGACCATCATATAAAGTGTTTCTAGAAAATCCATGTACAAATTTTGACGGGAGGTAGAGGACATCGCGCTAAACATATTAACATAGGAAAGCATTACCGGAAACATTAATCACACAGCAAGAGCACCACACAAGAAGCAGTGTAAAGATCTTCATTAAGCGAAACTTAACAGTACAGGAACTGCTAGACACAGAATACGGTTTCACAAGAAACCCCAACCCCAAATATTACTATCTACACATGCGACACATCCTCCCGTTGCAGAGGCAATTGCACGTACTGTATGTTTGTCCCTGGATTACTATCCACAGCATACGACACATCCTCTACCATGACGGGAGTTCGGTCCGATCGTGACCGCCCTGTATGGTTCAAGCTGCCTCTCAAGGTTCCATGGTCATGCAGGTTCTGATGCAAATGCCCAAACATTTGGTGATGTGGTACACGTCTGGTTGGGTACCCTTCTCGATACACTTGTACAGCTTGTTTCTAGCATCTCCAACATGATGCTTTGAATGGCTGCAGTGATTTTCCTCTTTAACGACCGGTTGCAACAACATCAGTTAAAAAAAAAAACTATTCGTTAAAGTCCTGGTTAAAATTTTTTACGTTGCACCAAGCGAGATTAGAACTTAACCAGACGTTCGATAGCAGTTTAACTTAAACGCTCGATGACCACAGTTTAAGTTCATGGTAAGGGAACCAAAATGGCATTCCGAAACGGAAATATATTTTAAACAAATTGGATAAACTAATTATCAAACATATAAATGGATAAGCTAATTGTGCAAGCTCTTTGGATAAGCTAATTGGATAAGCCATTCGAATAGCTATTTGGATAAGCTCTTTGGATAAACCATTTGGATAAGCTAATTATCAAACAGCTAAATGGATAAGCCATTTGAATAGCTATTTGGATAAGCCATTTGGATAAGCTAATTATCAAACAGCTAGTTGGATAAGCTATATGGATAAGCTAGTTGGGTAAGTTAATTGGATGAGTGATTTGAATAGCTATTTGGATAAGCTATTCGGATAAGCTAATTATCAAACAGCTAAATGAATAAGGTAATTGTCAAACAACTAATTGGATAAGCTAATTATCAAACAGCCAACTGGATAAACTAATTATCAAACGGCTAAGTGGATACACTGTTTGGATAATCTAGTTATCAAACAGCTAATTGAAAACAATCAGTCATGTGGGCTGGAAATTTAATTGAAGCAATACGAACCAATCACATATTATATCCAGTTAGATAACTGAGACTTAACTAGGGCTGGTGCAACATTTCCCGGTTAAAGGACTTAACCAATCGTTAACTAATCGATGGTTAGACCCGTTTTAACTGATATTGTTGATATGCCGTTGATATGATCTCAGAGAAAGAAGTGTAGTGGATATGAGAGGCCATGGTATGGGCCTTCCTGGACTAGTTCGGCGGGGATCCATCCTATTGGTAAATCAATCCCGCAATATATTGCCCCTGCGGTATTATATAAGGTGTCAACATGTCCAGATACGATTGTCAACTAATTGTTTCCTCTACGAAGAAGAAGGGTCAGATGATGCCAGCCTCACGAGACCACACAACGTGTTAACCAAAATGAAATGTAATCAGTCTGAATAAAATTCCAATGCAACCGCGCAATAAAGATTGGAGTTATAAGCAAGCAAAATATCGCCTATACTTTTGTAAACACTCGCCAAGTGAATTGATATTTTTTTATTGATTGATCAGCAACAATACATGGGGCTCAATTATGAATTACACGTCGAGTACGAAGTTTATCGCTAAGCTACAAAATAGAGTGTGAGTTTCTATGTTTTTTCCTTCTTCTTCATCCACCATAGTCAATATTTTTCTTCCTCCCCCGCGAAACCATTCGTTAAGATGCTCCCGTGAACCATCATCGACGGAATTCACACCTGCGATGACGATTCAAAGCGAATTCACAGATGGCGTGCACCGTCGCCCGCCCTGCTTCCCAATGCACGACGCATAAAGATCGGATTAAGATAGTGGCACATGCGCATAAAAACTCCGCGGCAGGGCGACTGTCATCAGAAACGGTAAATATAGAAACGAGACATTCAACTGCCGCGAGCGGATCAAGGAAAGAAGGAAGAATAATAAAAGAAGAAGAAGAAGATAGAAAACAGGGTTGCTACAAAAAATAAAGAGCAATTCCAATATTTTATTGTTATTTAAAGGGAGGAGGGGTGGAAAAGGCGCCAATGGCATCCACGCTTACTCCATGCAAGCGGATGCATTTTGAAATATAGAGCAGAGGAAGAGGAGGAGGAGAGATTCCATCATTTTTGTCTGGATGGAGCGCCAACAGTCGAGGAGGAGAAAAAAAGTGAAATGTGGAGCAAGCAATTGGCGGCAGAGTAGGGGAAAGAGAAAATGCGGGGAAAACAGGTTAAGGTAAGAGAAGGGAGGGCGGGTTTTAAAGAGCTTTGAATTTGGTGGTGGATCTCTTGGATTTCGCCCGTTTGCATAGGAGTTGACGGAGGGAATCGCGGTTTGAGGGACCGTGTAAAAATGCGGATCCGTCAGGAATTATACGATTAGTGGGTTCTTGTTGAATAAAGCCTGTTTGTTTGTTCCTACCTCTGTTTAAGGTATCTTCTTAAATCCGTTGCGAGGTCACAGTAATTGAAATGACGGCATATCAAGTTCAACAGGGAGCTATTTGACGCAATTGCTCATTAACCATTAAGTCATGGTTAGTTCTTGAGCGCTAAAGATAATTGTATCGATGGCCTAAAAGCCTTTCAGCATTATAAAATTTGAATAACGAAGAAACTATTACAGTTACTGCTGTATGCTTGATCCCAAGCGGAGGACTAAATCATCAAGATTATTTTCTGTTATAGGTAGTGGCTAAGTTGGTATAGGAGGCGCTGCAATCGCTGCAACGTGTAAATGTTTGCGATGGAATTTTTGTTTAATCGGATTTTGAAGATCTCTTTTTTTTGTTTTCTTTAGAATTAGATGTTGAACAAGTTTGTAATTGGAAATTTTTGTCTATCTCTTAAGGTTTAGGCGTCAATTCAGGAGAAAGTACAGTATGTACTATGAAAGCAAAGTCACCGATCACTGTACAGCGTAATTTTAAGAGGGAATGTGGTCGATCATCACCCGATTACAAAAACATTGTAGACGGAGAGTGTGGATTTCCTTCCGTTAGCAGGGCGATAATCCTTCAGTGAACAGACTGTTCAAGCTGTGTAGAAAGAATGGGGAAAAACGCAAAAAATTGCTCCAGTAGATTCCTAGGGCAAAAATATGGCAGCGATGACAGCTTATCGAAGCTGGACAGTAAACAAACTAAAATTTGAACTGTCAAGGCGTGAAATTTCAACAAAGGAACGAAAAATTGATTTGATTGAGAGGTGTTGTTTGATATTTGGGCTAAGGCCTAGCGTTCACACACACCCAACTGTTTTCCGATCTTTTTTTCCGGACTCAATGATGTTTTATTATAATTATACAGTATTTCTACAACCCACACACTCATTTTGCACATGGTACTGTGGTACTCTTTTCTGTTTCTGTTTTAGATTAGAAAGTTATGATAGCAACAACAATTTCAAAACAATCCTAACTCTTCCTGAACCTATTATTCCCACATGGCCTTTGATTGGGTTCAAAACAGTTTCTAATGAACACATGACACATCTGAAAACATTAACGTACAGTAATGTTGTACATTACATGCAATTTAGAATAGCAGTAGACAATCAACATTGTAATGACATTAAAGCTATTGAAAAAGGAAAGCAACTTTAGTGGCAAAGTTGCAGCAGCTATGAAAAAAAAGTAAGAAAATTTAGTTTATCAGATTAACTTTGAATCAGCATTAACTTTGAAATCACGAATATTTGCTCTCCAGGTTGCTTACAACTTTAAGTTGCGGCTGGATAAGGAAAGAAACATCATTAATTTTTTATCCACTAGTTGAATAGCTACTCTCCATTTTAAAGCTAGTCCTTTATCCTTCAGAAATTTATGCCCTCCAGTTCTGTTTTTACATAGAAGCATACCCAGAAGCGCTTCGCGTTTTCCTCCATTTCACAGAAGCATACCCAGTCCACACGTTTAGGACAGTGTTTGCAACATGTGTACCTAATCTGGACACATCGAGAAGAAACATTACAGACGCTATTGTTGGTGTTACACAAGAAATGTTGCAAAAAAGAATCGCTCGAAACTGATTATATCTCTTAGTCGTTCTGCGGGTGACAAAGGTTTGCTTTGGTTTGGTTAATTTGGTATTAACGTCCTTTTCAACTGCTATGGCCATTTCAGGACGGCGTTATAGGGGCCGTAATTTTTGCCTCGCAAGGGTTCTTTAACGTGCAGCCGGCAAACGGAAGTGCGTGATCTCAGGATTTTCTCCTGAAAAAAATCCTCGTCGTCCTCGTCGTCCTCGCACGTGCCTTCGATCATGCAACCACTGAGCCACCGAGGCCGATGGGCGACAAAATGTACACAGTAGAAGTGTATTGACACATGT
The DNA here is from genome assembly GCA_023313115.1 of Rhysida immarginata. Lineage (NCBI taxonomy): Eukaryota > Metazoa > Arthropoda > Chilopoda > Scolopendromorpha > Scolopendridae > Rhysida > Rhysida immarginata. The sequence continues at coordinate 1,611,839 of JAHWFO010053238.1, read as the reverse complement.
ACAATATTTGCATGATAATTTACAGCACTATGGAGCTCCCCGTTGATGTCGTTACTCTACAGGTTATCGTTGCATTCTACGTTTTCGTCACAATGTAAGAATGTAGGAATATGATAGGAAAAAAAATCTTCATGAGTTAGTCTTTCTTTTGCGACCAACCATACAGCTGTAATATATAATAGTTTCCTTGTTATAAAAATTTGTAATCTTGGAAGGATTTTGTCCATTCTGTAATATACTGTATACAGGGTGCTTCAAAAATACTTTTACAAACTTTGGGGATAGGTTCCTTACACGAAAACAAGAAAAAAGTTTATTAAGGGTCGTACAAATGAAAACGAAAATTATTTATTTTATCCAAAGTGTATACAAGGAATTTAAAAATACTCTCCAAATGCGTTAAGGCATTTATCCCATTGTGTAATAAGGCGTGTAATTCCTTTATGGAAGAAGTCTTTCGGTTGCGTGTGGTACCATTCCAAAAACTCTTCCTTCGTCCGAATGAAACCTGCGGCCTTTCAGATGTTTCTTGAGATCCCCAAACACGTTAAAGTCACATGGGGATAAGTCAGGGCTGTAAGGTGGATGCTGCATTGTTTCCCAGTTGAACTTGTTGATGAGGTCTCCCGTTGCTTTCGAGGTGTGAGGACGCGCGTTGTCGTGGAGAAGAAGCACTCCTTCTGTAAGAAGTCCAGGACGCTTGCATTTGATGGCCGCATCCAGTGCCTTCAATGTTTCCCCATATCGTGCTGCTTTAACTGTGGTGCATTTTTCAAGAAAGTCCAGTAAAATTGGGCCTTTGCGATCAAAAAACACGGTCAACATCACCTTCCCCGTGCTGTTTGCGATTGCTTTTGATTTTTTCGGGGGTGGTGACCCATAATGCTTCCAATGACGACTTTGACGTTTGCTTTCGGGCTGGAAATGAAAGCACCAAGTTTCATCCCCTGTAACGATTCTGTCGAGAAAACTCTCTCCTTCCTGTTCATAGCGAGTCAAATGTTGCAGGGACATGGCCATTCGAACACCAAGTTGCTCTGATGTCAAATGATGCGGGATCCATTGTGCATAGATTTTTCTGTAGTGCAGATGGTTCCTGATAATGGAGTGAACAGTTCCACGACTAAGGCCAATTTTAGCAACCACGACATCGATTGTCACTCTTCTGTTTTCCTTTAAGACAGCGTCAATTTTGGCTTTGGAATCATCCGTGATGGCGCGGTTTGCTTGTCCAGGTCGTTGATCATCTTGCAATGATGACCGTCCCTCCGAAAACCGCTTGCTCCATGCCCAAACACGATTGAAGTTTAGGCAGTCATTTCCATAGACGTTCTGCATATGACGATGAATTTCAGAAACTGAAACTCTTTCACATATCAAACTCCTTCACATGTCTCTGTTCCTGTTTCGTTGACTCCATTTTATTGTTTGGACGAAGCGATCACTCGCAGAGCTTCGAAGCACGAGCTATCGTTCTTTCTCCCGTGATGCAACACTTGCAAAATACTGTTCAATTTGCACGTGGAGTTTCGCAATTGTTGAAAACAAAAACTTACGATCCTGCACGTCGTCTTTTTTTTTCCCCACATAAATTTTCGTTTTCATTTGTACGACCCTTATATAAACATATATCCGAAAATCCTTCGTTTTCGAGTTATTAATGAATGTTTACAATGTAGGTGAATGGAGCTCATCCACACATAAACTCATAATAAATGCTCGAAATGTCCTCCTCTTGCTTCTAAACACGCTTGTACTCGTCGAATCACGGACTGTCGCACTCTTTCAAATCTTCCCTGACGGTTTCGAATGGTTTCGCAGGCTTCCATGACCGTCGATGAAGAGTTTCTGCATACTGGTGATCTGCTGCATAGACCAATTGTTTAAGGTGTCCCCAGAGATAATAATCCAAAGGATTGAGGTCGGGGGAACGTGCAGGCCATGGAACTGGTCCTCCTCTACCTATCCATCTGTCATGGTAGATACTAGCCAGTGCATCTCGAAAATCATGTCTGCCTGCTCACGAAATGAATATCCTGCCATGTTTGAACGGAGCACTTTCAGTTAACTCACTTCCTGTAGTACATGTATATGTTGAAGAAAGACGAATGTAAGCAAGTCTCCCTGGCAACACAATGCTATCTGGGATACAATGAGTCAAACGAACATTAATAATTCGAAAACTAAGGATTTTCGGACATATGTTTATATGAACTTTTTTTTCATGTTTTGTTGTAAGGAACCTGTCCCCAATGTTTGTAAAGTTATTTTTGAAACACCCTGTATATATGAGCACATTCTCTCATTCCTTTTCGATCTCTAGGCTAGACATGCAGCAACTCGAAATTGGCCCAAGAAGTATTTTTTTCACGCCATAGCGCCTGATGTTAATAATTAAATATAGAAAACGATAAAGAAAATCCCACGTCCTGGAACCAAACTAGCGACCTTCAGATACTGTCCCGATGCTAACTGCTGAGCTACCGCAAATCATGGAAGTCTTTCGCTATCAAACATGTCCTACGAACGTACGTTAAAGCGAGGCTCTTGCTCGCAAACCAGGACTATTGGTTGAACCATTTTCGAATTATTATTGTAATATTATTCGCCATTTAATAGTAAAGATTAGTCGTTAAAGAATCGGGACGGTAACTCGAAAGTCCCTGGTTCGAGGCCAGGCCGTAGAATTTTTTCTTCCTTTTCTATATTTAATTAGACATATAGTCTAGGAAATAACGTATCAAAAAGGTATGCAATACCAAGAATTTAATCAATCCATGCAGATTATATGAAAGTAGCGAAAGCCATGTGTGCAAAGAAATTGGCCCCCTTAAGAGGCTTAAGAAGTGGGGGGGGGGAGTTATCAAATAATTGGTTTTCTCGAAAGTAGTATTTAGAATATGGAAAATATCTCTGTCTTCTTTCGTTTCTCATTTTAAAGCTTTAACAGTTTCTAAAGACCACGTGAACACTACCTCCACAACTCCGACCCCACTGGGAAAACCGGTCCAAACTTTATAGTAATGTAGATCTGAGTTTAGAGGAATCTACTCCTTTAAATACCTGTATACCATATTGATCAGATTGGGTCCATCAAAACCAAACTAAATAGTGAACTAGGACATGCCTACAGTAAGCGGTATATCGAATTTCAACCTTCTACGTCAAAAAATGTAGGAAATATGAAGAGGACAGACGGCCAAATTAGGGTGCTGACATCATAGGGCAACTTAAGCCACATGGTGACGTGCATTATCTTGTTAGAAAGGGCTTTAATGAGGAAGGGTGGAATGACAGAATTCCAGAATGTCATTTATGAATCGTTATGCTGTCGGCGTTCCTCTGCTGAACACCAAATGTGACCGGATATTTTAAATTTATTTCCTCTAGCACTGTGACTGCGATTGTAGTTTGGACCCTGTTGTTGCTGCATTCAAGGAGAAGATGAATTGTGCCAAGCAATCTGCTCACCTCGTAATAACAGATGTTCCTGAAGAAAACAAGCGGTTAGGGGTATTTTAAAGAGCGAAACATACAACATCGTATCCACATGACACTGGATTGAGTTAGTTAAGGAAGAGGGTTTACAGCTGCGCTTCAGGCTAAGTCTTTTTTTAATTTTTGTACGTTTTTGATGGATAACTGAATCAGGCAGCATAACCCTTTAGAAAGTTTTACACTGAGTGGCCAATTTATTAAGATCACCCAGACACTTTTAAACAAACTAGCTATGGCGTCACACAGTTGTCGCTAGTGGGCGAGACGGGTATAAGAAAGGAAAATTTAGTGTTTACTTGAACAGTAATAGAAGTGATTTGTTTGTAAACAATTCCGATTTGAAAGACTTTGAACATGGCATGATTCTAGGAGCTCGGAGTTATGGAGTGAGTTTTAGCGAAACCGCCGCTTTCGTGAAATGTTCAAGAGCAGCTATTGTTAAAATGTTAAAACACTGGACGTTTCTGTCAAATAATTGGGTCTAAACATGCAACTTGTGGTAGTCATCGATTACTGAATGCTCGGGCAGAACGGAGAGTGTCTATAATAATAAAAGACAACAGAAGTGTACTAAAGTACCGCACATGCTTAATCAAGGATCGTCTCAAATGAACTCTGAATGCACAACATATCTAAATAGCGTTGCTAACCTACCTAGTTCATCCCGTCATTTGACGGTTTATCCCAGTGAAGATTGCTACTTTCAACAAGATAATGCGTCCTGCTTTAGTGCTCATATTGTGCAAGACTGAAGGAGATTTTACTTTGCTTAAGTGATCCTCACTGTCTCCAGATCTCAATCCCATTGAAAATTTGTGGGATGAAGTCGAAAGAGCCGCCAGACAGCCTCACACAACTGGAAAGTTCTATTCAACAAACATGCTCTCAGATTTCACAAACTGCATATCAACATCTCGTGGAGTTCATGCCCAGTAGAATCTACGCAGTATTAACGCAAAAGGTGAAATAACGAAGTATACTGAGGAGGTGATCTTAGTCAATTAACCACTCAGTGTAGTAACCTATGCATTTAGAACAGTCTAATGACGGCACTAGAAACATACTTTCTGCTTTTAAAATTTTGATATACTATTGTATATGTTGTCCTTTAAGATAGTTAAGTTCGGGAATCCACTAGCATAGAACTTCACAAGGCTGGTATTCTCATTAGAGCCTTAACGATTTCAGTGATTTTCATTCTACAAATTGTTAATTATTCCGACGATCGCTTAAAAAAAATTCCATAAAAAAGTTCACATTATCGCTTCCAATGAACAACAGTTAATTTCCCTTTAGGGTTAGTTTCAATGTTAATTAATTCCAGGAAAGGCGAAGTAGAGTGGACTGGTGATGAATAGGGTGAGTCGGGGTAAGATGCCCCAGTGGGAGAGATGTCCCACTTGCTTTAAAAAATAGAGATACTCAACAGGTGGAGCTACAAAAATTGAAATCGTTTACGCATGTCTGGAAACCTCGCTGCTTTGGGTTCTTTGCTCGCCTACAAACCAAAAAACTTGCTTCGTTGAGTGTGATTTAGACTCCCTTATAGTGATATACAGCAAATAAATGGTTTATTAAGGTCGAGTTTAATGAGTATGAAGTTGATCTATTTGATAAATATGTAAAGTAATACCGTCGTATCTAACAGGAAACATTAATCGATAAGTGTCAAATCCCCGGAGGGGAGAAGAAGAGAAAAAGAAGAGCTTCAAAGCTTCGACTCAGAGAAAGGAGAAAAGAAAGGAAGCTGACACCCCGAGATGGAATAGAACGACCGGAGAGAGAGAGAGAAGCAAAAGAAGAAAGATCAAAGGTGGATCGAGTGCGCAGAATCCGCCCAGAATCCACTGAAGACGAATAAAAGGCGGGTTTCAAGGCACAGGAGACAGAAAGCAATTGACAGCGACTGATAGCAGTCCAGGAATGAATTCGATGCTCCAAGGAAAGTCTTCGATCGTAACCGGAGGAAGATTAGCGGACCGAAGCCCATGCCGAGTAAGACTTTGAACTTTGATAAATTTTCATGTGTTTCAACTTTGCAAAATTTTGAAGATTCCGCTGAAGCCACCCAACATACTCACTCAAAGCGAGTGCTCGAGACGGCCAAATCGAATTCCAGTCAGCACTGCCAGCCACAAAGAAAGAAGCGAGACGAAGACAGGTGGAATATCGGCCATAGCAAACATGCTTTTCAAAGGCGTTTAAGGGTGCCATCTTCTCCTCGGACTCATACGACTGACGGACGCAACTCTGCGCAAAAAGCCAGTAAGAAAATTTCATGTTCCAAAATTGAGTATCGAACTTTCCAAAACGAATTATTATCTCTCTCAAATGAACTAAGTTTCTCTTCACTTCCATCGCCCGATAATTGTGAGCAAGGTGCTGTGTGCGACCCGATCTTGGACGAATCTGCAGGTCCAACAGATCTAACATGGTAGATGCTACTCCTCGTCCTCTACTATTGACGGTTGGAACGGCCCTAGGTCGACTCGGTACTAACAAGCATTTGGATTCCTTATGTACTGATGATGCAGCTATTGATTTAGACTGATAGAGGCATATGTTACTATTCTGTTGTTTTGTAATTTCCTCCAGCCGAGGAAATCTCCCATTTCTTTATTAAGAAATTATTAAAAAGGGGAAGAGATGCCCCAGTTTTGAGATGTTCACTTATTTGTTTAATTTTATTAGACAATGCCGAGGCGATATAAACGGAAGCAAACTGACCTAAATAGAGGTCAGTGGACTATTGATAAAAAAGCCATAACTGCAGTTTCCAATAAACAAATGGGCGTTAACGAGGCAAGCCGGTATTTTGGGATCCCATCCAGAACCTTGAGACGTCAAATAAAATCCAATGATATAACAACGAAAAGACTGGGGCCTTAAGGAAGTATAATCTACAATATAAATTATTAAGATGGCTTTGAATCATGTGGAATTATGCCTTACAACCCTTTGAAAATTCCCTATCATGCGTTTGTCATTGCTGAAGCTGCAACAACGAATGAAGCTTCTAAAGATCAGCAAACAGAAAAACCAAGTGACACTGATGTTTAATCAGGAACAAGTCACAAAGAACCAGGATCTAGTAAGTTGTCTCCAAGAAAGATTTTACATAGCATTTCACCTCTTCTAACAGTAACTGCTATTAAATTTTTTTTACTTCAAATAAATGTTTCTTTTTCTAAAAAAAAATATAAAGAAGGCTTATGTAGGGCATCTTTCCCCGACTCACCCTACTTGAGGTTATCATTTTCTGTTTATAAGGCTTTATTTAGAATATGCTTTATTGTATTTTAGTTGGTATTTTTATTTTAGGATCTGTTGACTTTATATGATTGAATATTTTATGTGGACATTGAATTGCCTTGAGTTTTAGGAAACCTGGTGGGGTTTAAGAAGTATAGCTTCATCCTTGTCAGGGATTATGCCTTCGAGCATAGCCAAAATGAACGAATATGAAGTTAATTAAAATTTTCTGGGAGTTACATGCCAAAAAAAATTGAACGTTGTTACACTTTATCCTGTGTCTTATTTTCTGTGAATTGCGTATTCTTTGTAATGGAATTAATAATGTGAGCCTAAAGTATGTCAAAAAATTATATATAATTTTACCAAGAAACAACTTTACAAATAACGCTCACTGAGATAACGTTAGAAAGACGTCGAGCTGAGCTGGTCCACGGAACATCTTTCGGCGCTTTCCCCATGTCTTAAAAGCTGGAATTTCTGGCGCTATTGTCAACTTAGTAGTCGAAAATCTACATTGTGGATTTTTACCTCTGTTTTATGCTAATTCTCGGCTACGAAGACTACAACAGCGCCCCTGTTTCCCTAACCGGTGACATTCGGAACTACTATTTTTTTCGCGGAATCCTTCTTCCCATTTCGTTATTAGCCCCCTCCTCCTACCAAAATTGGTGCCATTCTGGTCGTGAGATTGAGCTACAGATGACCCTGAGTACTGTGTCAGTTCAATTGTAAACTCCCTGTATACAGGGCGAGTCTGAAACCCTGTCGCAAAATTTTAGAGGAGGTAGTATGGGTGATTCTAAGCAAAAAAGTTCATATGAACATCGGTTCGAATTTGAACGATAACCGAGATATGCACAGAAATAAAAATGCCGTCACTAAGATCAACAAGTTAATAACTCAGGTTCTATAACACTTAGAATAATGAAGTTTGGGGGAATAATAGGGTACATACATTTGTGTATACCATTAAAATTTGAACGAATTCCAACGTGTAGTTTCCGAATTACGTAGTCAACATCGTAACACGTGCTCACATGTGAGTACTAACCACCACGTGTTACGGTGTCACTACGTAACTCGGAAAATATTCGTTGGAATTCGATCAAATTTTAACGGTATACACAATTTTATGTACCATATTCTCCCAAATTTCATCATTCTAGATTTTGTAGAAAGTGAATCTTGTCGATCTTAGTGGCGGCATTTTTATTTCTGTTCATATCTCGGTTATCGTTCAAATTGGAATCTATGTTCATATGAGCTTTTTTGCTTAGAATCATCCATACTACCTCCTCAAAAAGTTTATGACAGGGTTTCAGACTCACCCTGTATATCCAGTTTTAATTCACTCTATTTAAGACCATAAAAATAATATAATAGAGCCAATTTGAAATAAGCCGTAAACTCATTCATTGTAAAATGACATAGGCTAAGTCAGATGGTGGATCAAAAGTTCCAAAAAAAAAACAAGAAAATAAATTATTTAAAAGAAATACAAGACAGCATCTTATGGCCGTATTCACCACCTCGGGTTAATCTGAGAGTTCGGGTTAAGGTTAGAGTTAGGATGAGAAATTGTATTCATCAGCACCTAACCATAGAGTTACCGGTAAGACTTAAATTTAACTCGAGAATTTAACCTGAGGAAATCTGTGAAATTTATCTTCGAGTTAACATTATTCCCACTTCCTCTTTGCAAAGCCGCCATTTTTTTCTCGCTTCAAATCTTACGAATACGATCTATCTCATACAGGGTGATTTTAAAGTCGCGCACATCAAAGTTTAATGGGCCGTAATTCAGTGAACACGCATTGAGTTTCGATTTCCTCCCGGTAAATGTCAATGCAGATTATTTCGAATGCATTTTGAATGCTCAGAGACTTCTTTGCGAAGCGTTTGTTTTTAAGCCCGCGGCCAGAGACATATGAAAGTAATCGGTCTCTGGCCGCGGCTTGTTGTTTTGCCAGGAACAGCGAATATGGAACTTTTGAATGAATTTTTCGATCAGCACATCATTTCCCAGGGATTGTGGCCCCCTCGCTCGCCAGATTTATCATCCCCGGTTTATGTAAATAGTCCACATACGATTGCTGAGCTAAAAACGAACATAACAGCCATTTCTAACATCAATACTGCCATGCTTCGCAGAGTCTCACGAAATCTGGTAAAACGAGCACGCTTTTGTATTCGCGAAAGAGGATGTCATTTCCAACATTTATTGTAACACCTAAAGTTTGTTTGCTAAAAATAAAAGCCAACATTTCAACTAATCTCTGTGAAACTTACTTTCATTTAAATTCTCAAATTGGTACTTTTACGGGCAGCTAAAGTTTGATTTCACTCTGTATTTGTATTACCTAGACGTCTACGACGACATAGACAACCTGTCCATGCTGAAGGAAATCGAGCTAATGGAACAACATTCATTAATTTTAAAAGAGATCGATCGATGAACAAGCATTCATCATACGGTATAGATTGTTTATAGCAGACGTGGGCAAATGAGGCTCCGAGAGCCGCATGCTGCTCTTCGTTGAGTTAAGTGTGGCTCCCATTGAAAATTTAAATCTGTTTTTCAGAAACTTTTTCACTGAATCTTATTAAATTGACTAAGTAACTAATATTTTGCTATTTGAGATTGTGCATTTAATACTATGTAAATATTGTGTGGCTCTTTATAATATATAAAAAACTGGAATATGGCTCTTTATAATATATGAAAATCCGGAATGCGGCTCTCACTGACCTCAAGCGTGCCCACCCATGATTTATAGTCTACAACAATGAAGAAGGCTTGTTGAAGAACAAACCATAGACTACATGAATATTTTATGTATTACTGGTGAGTTTGTCTTTACAACGGTTCATTGTATAAGCTTTCATTTACTGAATCAAACTAACATGAAACTTGCCGAAATTATTCCAACACGTTTTCAAATATGGCACTTGCGCGTTTTCATGAAAATGAGTTACTGTTTTTCTTTTGAATCGAATAGTAATAGAAATCGATCTGCATGCATCATAATTTAAAGTCGGAAATTATTCGAACACAATATTGAAATAAAATGTTTTATCAATCACTTTAACATAACATACACATAATACTAAAGAAACTATTTTCACCACACGTCATCTGGAACGGTCTGCATAAAAACCATCATTGATATGTGGGGGCTGATTTCATTCTATTGCGTTTTTCAAAAATGATGGCTCCAGTTTTTTGTAAAAAGTCTCTCTGTTGGAAGTTAACGTTGCTAAAACCGTTAAATGTTTCGGAACCGTTTGAAATAAATTTGGAAAAACAGCTTTGTAACAATTACAAATAGAAAGAGGTTCAATTTTATTAGAACTTATTTCTCGAACAGGCGCCATAGTATAATACAGCTTCAAGCATGCGCCCAGATCTCCAACTTCATCTTCACAACCAAGAGCTCCGAAAAAACCCAGAGCTTCGTAAGAACACTCAACGGTCTCCTGACGTTAGTTTACTGATTTCGAAAAAAATCAATTACCTCGATTCGATATCATACTTCAGACGATTTATCGAGCGAGATCGTCCGTGCTAGATCGATATATCGATTTTATCGATACTTCCATTAAAACCAAAGTGTGCCAGGCTGTACATTCAACTCAAAAATACAAAAATCATACATAAACGGTGGGGCCGGTTGGTGTGAAACAGAGTTTAGAGCTTTATATTTTATCCCTGAGGATCAATGTTTGAATTTTCAGTACACAGGCTTTCTTTCTAGGAGGTATTGGCTGAAGGGGCTGCCGCACCCCCCCTCTAGAAGAATAGGGCCAGCCCCTCTCAGCCCCCCCCCCCCAAATAAAATCATACTTCGTTAAACTATGATAAAATTGTGGTACGGCCCTGATGGTGAATAGCCGTTAGAGTTAAGCACATGTTTTACAATGAAACATTCAACTGGCCAAACATATTTTTTCACTTTTCATTTTTTATTTCCCTTCGTGATTTCAATGAAAAAAATAAATTGGTATGGCGGAATGGTACATTCGCACAGGCTTACCACGAGATAATGATACAGAATCAAAAAAAATTTACGGGGCTGTGTTGGGACACGGCCGCTAGTTAAATCGTAGAATACGTCTTGAGGCCACATGGCGAATAAGAAGGTACTTTGTGCAACACAATTTAAAAAAATTTATTTCTGATATAAAATGTTCAAACAAAAAATGTACTAGCAATTCATCAAACATTGTTAATCAAACCTTTATGGCATTCTCAACTTACAAATCACTGGTCAATGATAAGAGAAGTATTTTAGAAATGACAACAGACAAGAATCAATATTTCGCGCAAACATCAAATTTATACACACACCGGCCAATGAATTAGAAACCTTCGTTCAATATGGTATTGACCCTCCTTTGGCTGTAATTGCAGAACATACGCGGTTTGGCATGGACTCTGCAAGGTGTTGCAATGCAGGTAAGGTAATCGCAGACCGTGCATTCGTCAGAGACCTTCAGGTCCTGCAGAATAGACGGAAGCGAATGCCTTCGACGAATGTCTCGTTCCAACATGTCCCAAACATTCGCGATCGGATGCAAATCCGGACTTTGCGCTGGCCACGGCAGATATTGCAACTCGGTGTCATGTTCAGAAAACCACTCCTGAACAATTCTTGCTCGATGGACAGTAGCATTGTCGTCCATGAAGAACCCGTCACCATTTGGGTACAAATGTACCATTGCAGGATTGACTTCATCTGCAACAATGTTCAGGTAGTCTTTGGCTTTCACCCGACTGTCAAGGAATATAAGCGATTACCTAACCTAACCCTTTCACACCTCCTCCTGCAGCTTGAACTGTGTTCACAACACATGAGTGGTTCATAGCTTCATGGGGCTGCCGCCAAATTCTCTGCCGGCCATCGGTGCAAAACAATGTGTAACGTGACTCGTCCGACCACATCACCTTTTTCCAGCCGTCTACTGTCCAGTTACACCGTTCTTTACACCACTGCAGGCGAATTTTCCGGTTTGTTGCTGACACCAGGGGCTTCCTCACTGGCATGCGACTTCCCATCCTTATTCGCTTCAACTCTCGGCGCATTGTTCCGGAGGAGATGGGTTGCGATGATCCTTCATTGAAGTCTACCGTCAGTTGCTCCACAGTAGACCTTCGGTTTTGCCGCACAATCCGTCTCAGACGACGTCTGTCCCTGTCTGTGTTGATTGATTTGATCCACAATTTTGCCGTTTCGACAACTCTTGTGGATTCTGTTTCCACGCATTGAACACCTTGGAGACCTGACCGTTTGAGATACCGGTCAGTTGTACTGTCCTAGAAATCGTAGCTCCAGCTAGAAGGGCTCCCACAATAACTCCTTTTTGGAACTCAGGCAGGTCTGCTGTTTTCCCCATTTTGCTCAACTAGAGCAGCTGCAGCTTGTTCCTACCCTGTACCTGCAGCTTGGAATCACAATCGTTTCTGACCTGTGACCCCACTTTACATATCAGTACAGTAATACATAACGGGTGTGTGTAGTACTGCCACCCAATGTAATAGGTGATTCCATGGGTTTGTAATCTAAATTAAAATGTTTCTTCATAGAGCTAAGAGCGTATAAATTTAATGTAGCATCTACATTAATAATGCTTAACTGTCATAATTGCAATATCAGTATCCACCTCCATGTTGTCACTGACTGGTCTAGTTGTTGGTGAATATTTCATTATCGCACTGAACAACAACATTTCCATATCAGATATCGACACTTTAGGATAAATATACACTGAGTGGCCAGATTATTATGACCACCCCATCAGAACTTCGTTGGGCCACCTTCTGCCTTCAATACTGCGGCGGTTCGCATTTACTCCACGAGATGTTGAAAGGTGATGCGAGAAATCTGACACCATGAATGCTGTTGTCTTGTGCATTCTGGCCACAATCCGTTTCAAACCACTTCTGCCTCTATCAGTCAGCTGCTGTATTTGGTAGATGATGTCTTTCCCTGGTTCTTATAGGCTGTCATAAGAGTCTTTGCCTGATGAATAGCACTTTCCTGTTATGTGAAATTTGTTGGTTTTGGAACCACCTGTCTGATGGCTCTTTCAACTTTCTCCCACAACTGCTCAATTGGATTGAGATTGGTCATTATGGGGGCCACTTAAACCAAGTTCGTCGTCGCTCGTGGCGATCGCAACAATCTCGCCTTACTATCATTTTCAATTGTCGAATCAACATAGGGGCTAAAGCATATATTCAGTAACAAAAACAATTTTTTGAAACAAACAACGGACAGGAATTGTTTGTTCTTGAATCTATTCTTGCAAAATACGCATAGCGTGGCATGGCGCATTGTCACGTTGGCAAAAGCCATCTCCATTGGGATACACCATCAACATGATTCCATGAACTTGATAAGCAAAGATACATAGGTATGTTCTGATATTCAGACGTTTTTCTACTCAAATTAAAGAACCCATATTATGCCAGGAAAACATGCCCCAAACCATAACTGCCCTCACGAGCTTGAAGGATTGTACTTATGCATGTGGGGTCCATGCTTTCATGCAGTTTCCGTCAAATTCTAATTCTGTTATCTGCATGATGCAACTGAAAACGTGGTTCATCAGACCACATTACTTTATTTCGATGCTCCCCTGTCCAATCCTTATGTTCCTGTGCGAATTGGAGACGTTTTATCTTGTTAACAGCAGATAGCAAAGGTGATCGAACTGGCCTTCGGCTCCCATATTCCATACTACGCAGTGTATGGCAAACAGTGCTTTCAGAGATCATTTGACAGAATCCCTGATAAAGATGTGCAGTAATTTGATGCCATGTTGCCCTTCTGTTGCCTTGTACCAGTCTTGTCACTCTCCTTTCTGCCCGAACATTGCCTAGTCGTTGACGGCCACAACTGGCACGTTCAGACCCAGTTTTCCGGCAGACAGTCCAGTCTGTAACTATATAACAGCAGCTGCTCTTGAATATTTAACGAATGCAGCCATTTTGATGATATTAGCTCCATAGCTCCGAGTGCCAACAATCATCAGAGGTGCTAAATCGCGTAGTTTATCTATGATCTTGTGAAACAAATCACTTCCAATGTCGTGGTAAACAACCTGCTTGCCTATTTACACTAGTCCGGCTCTTTAGCAACTTCAGCGCGAAATCATAGCTAATTTGCTTACAAACATCAGTGGTCATAATAATCTGACCACTCAGAGTAAACACTTCCTAGTGTAGATCTCACAACACCAATGTACAACGCTTTAACAATACAAATATCATTGATATCAGCGTCAATCAGTTGTCTATAATTAGATCAGTCTGTCAGTATAGGTTCACATTCGTTAAGGTGTTAACATTTCAAACAACTGCAAAAATGCCTGCTCTCCTATAACTTATAACACCATATTTCTGAATAGTTTTAAATTTGTTCTATAATGATTACACAGCATGGAATCTTTCACACAGGACTGATGAAAGTGATGAAGCTAAGATATGACACTTCTGTTACGTGGGTGCTTCAAGTCCTTTTCAAAACAAAATCTATCACAAATATTATGCGAATATCCAAATTCATTGTTTATGAATATAGATGGAAATATGAATTCCGTGTCCCAAACGGTCGCATACATATCGCTCCGTACATTAATCGCATTTGATGAAGATGCTGCTAATGTTGACGGTTATGGCTCATTATAGACCTCCATGGTTTGGATTTTATCACTTGGTGTTGAAATGATTATATCATCAGATATGTTATTTGCGTCGAACTGAACAGTAGAAGTTATTGTCGCATTCGTATCGGGCTGTAGTTCACTTTGGCGGCCCCAAATCTTAAATTTCAGTCGTTCCTGCTGAGCCCGTAAACGTTCAACATCGGACATCTGGGTCTTCATGGATTCCCCATCTCTAAATCTGTTTACCTGTGACGTTTTCTATAATTTTTCTGGCTTTTATTATGCGTAAACTTGGAAATTGTGTAATTTTTGCAAAATTTGCACAATTCGAAGGCCGATATCTTAGAAACTATTAAATACTGAGGTTTAATATTTAAGCTATTTTATAAAGCGCAAAATGATAAAACAAATGACACCTAAAATGTCGTGCTATCACAAAGGAAGCCGGAACTAGACTACATTAATTAAATTGACGTCAGCACGAAGTTGGTCAAAGTCTAAAGCATGGTTTGTTTTATATACTATCGAATGCAATATCATTCTTTTTCCTATCATTAATAGTTTTGACGTTATTCAGGTTTTCGTGATCAACACTTTTCGTGACATTCACGATTTTATCGTGGCATCCCAGTATCGAAACGAAAGACGTATTCTACGTCAAACAGAAAATTGTATTTTTCAATAAGAGGAAGCTCTTCATGCCGTTTATATTGTGTTTGGAGCTTTGAAATGAATGTTTCTGCCATTTCTTCATTTTTTCAGAAAACAATTAATTTCTCTAAAACGTCTTAGCCAATTTCCATAAAATATGCTCAATGCATAGTTAAGAACCCCACTGTCTGAATTTCTAGACAATAAATAAATAAATAAATAAATAAATAAATAAATAAACAAAAAGAAATAAAAAAAATGCCGGGGGGGGGGGGTCTTAGGGAAGGGGATAGTAAATAACTCCAAAACGGCTCATCACAGCCAAACAAGCCATTTACAATGAGAGAAGTACGTACATATCGAGTTTATTGAGTTTGGTTCGGTCGTATGAACGCTACAGCCATTTTTTAATTTTGAGAAAAAAATTAATATCTCAAAAAAGGCTTACCCAATTGACATAAAATATACGCTAAGACACAATTTACGGAACCCTCTAAGTATGTATCATTTTTATTTGGTTCGGCTATTTGCCGTTTCAAAGGAGTTAGCTGCACAAAACTGGTCACATACGTACATACATACATACATACAGACGGAAAATTTTTTATTCAAAATTTCAACATATCTTTACCAATCATGAGTTTTTAAGTCGATTTCAGCAAAAAAAAAAAAAATTTTGAGTTTCTGAAACGAACACAAAGGCCTTCACTCATGAAGTGTGGTAGGCCAATATAGCGAGACGTTTGATCTTTAATCAATTTCATTGTACGAATGATAAACTTGAGAATAAAATGAAACTCTTTTTCCACAACGAAACAGGAAATGAACAAAAAGAAAAAGACCGAAAATAAAATGAAAAAATACAACCTGAGTCTGTAAGCGCTTTTCGAAAGCTTTGCTTTCATCATTCAGCAGCCAAGGAGCACCTCGAGAGAACTTGAGAGAACTGACTTGGAATAGAACATGCTGAGTATTTATAACGGACAGAAGCCAATCAAGACAAAAAGATCCAACTGAATTTTATAGATTGGTTAAGTGCGTCGCCCATTTGATCAATGGTGATTCGCTAATAGGACCCCTATCTAAGTTGAGTAATAATTTTTCATCTGTTTT
>JAHWFO010053238.1:1577800-1595254 GCA_023313115.1 Rhysida immarginata | reverse complement strand
GTGATATCGTCCATGAACTTTTTTAACCTCCTCTTCCTTACCAAATCGGTGATGGTACGTGTGCTATAGCCATTTTTAACTGCAATATTCTGAATCAAGGAAATTTCTTTTTTGAATGAGGATTGACCAAGTGGGAGATTAATAGCTCTCCTCACTCAAAAAAGAAATCTCCTCACTCTTTCTATTTAGGGCCTTTACTATTCATTATATTTATTAATGATATTCCTGAAGTGGTAAAATCCTCTCAGATATTTCTATTTGCGGATGATATTAAATTAGGCAAATTTGCTTGTACTCGTATTGATTGCAAAAAATTGCAACTTGACCATATCTTATCATTGAAAATTTTTGAGAGTGGTCATAAGGGTACCATCAGAGCACGTGCCATTGTTTCGATTACAACCATTTTCAAAATGGTTCATTTCATGAACCCCATATTTATCAATTGGTGAAAATAGTAATTTATATCGGCTTCTATCTCGTCATTACGATTGTTTGATATATTACTTAATATATCTCTCCATTGAAAATTGCTAGGTGGGGTCGTGAAGGTACCATTTGTGCCCCTGCTTTTGAACCGATTTCGATAATATTTGTGATTGGTTCGTGCCATGTACCATATCCATCGAGTGACGAAAATAGTAATGAATAACCGCTTCTATCTCGTCATTACGATTTGTTTGGTATATTACTTAATATATCTTCCCATTGAAAATTGCTTGGCGGGCAAATATAGGTACCATTTGTGCACGTGCCAATGAACCGATTTAGATAATATTCGTGATTAGTTCGTTTCATTAACCATAATCATCGACTGACGAAATCAGATTTGAAAATCTTTCATAGCCTCGGAGGAGTTAAAGTTACGGACAGACGGACAGACAGACAGACAGACAGACAGACAGACAGACACGTTTCCCCATAATGATAGCATAAAGTACCTTTCGGTATTTAATAATGCCGACTTTTCCATTTTCGTTTTTAATGCCTGTGTTATTTGGTCTCCTTACGCACACTTTTTAGACTTTTTCATCCTACTTTTTTTTTTAAACAATAACAGATATGTGTCTGATATTTATCTCCGAAATGATTTTAAGTGTGACAAATTAATTAACAGACGAATTATACTTGATCTCTGTTACTTTTTTAAATTATACCGTAATATAATTTATTCTTCAAAATTTCTAAATTTAGTTAATCTACGTGTACCTATGTTAAATTCTAGAAACAACGATGTACTTTATTTACCTTTTCCAAAAAAAAACATTATAAGCAATCTCCCTTTTTATAGAATGTTTAAATCTTGTAACGTCATGTCTGATAATATCGATCTAAATTTTATGAGTTATAATCAATATAAACAAACTATTGTTAAAAATAAAACACTTATCTTATGATTCTTTACCTAGATTTGTTGATTAATATCTCTACGTTTATTCTTTTTATTACTGTATAATATACAATTTTTATTGATTTAAATTTTTTAAATTATAATCACCATGTTAAAAATAAACCATTAAGGAATGACATAACCAAGTACCGAAAGGTTAAACTAAACCATTCGCGGAAATATATTTTTAAACCGCCCTATGTTAACACTGGCAGTTTCTAATGGACAATAATGATACCATTAAACCACGTACCTTTGAAATAATTTCGACTATCATTAATATTACGTTATATTCATTCATGACACATCATTCCAAGCTGTTTGATATATTACATGCCATATGTTAGCATTGAAAGTTACAATGAACCATAATGGTTCCACTAAACCAGGTTCCTTGAAACCAATTTCGACTATCATTAATTTTACTTTATATTCATTCATGACACCTGATTCCAAGTCGTTTGATATATTACATGCCACATTTTAGCATTGAAAGTTCCAATGAACCATAATGGTTCCACTAAACCAGGTTCCTTGAAACTAATTTCGACTATCATTAATTTTACGTTATATTCATTCAGTGCAACTCTTTCCAAGTCGTTTGATATATTACATGTTATATTTTAGCATTGAAAGTTACAATGAACCATAATGGTTCCACTAAATCAGGTTCCTTGAAACCAATTTCGACTATCATTAATTTTACTTTATATTCATTCATGACACATCATTCCAAGTCGTTTGATATATTACATGCCATATTGTAGCATTTAAAGTTCCAATGAACCATAATGGTTCCACTAAACCAGGTTCCTCGAAACCAATTTCGAATATCATTAATTTTACGTTATATTCATTCATGACACCTGATTCCAAGTCGTTTGATATATTACATGCCACATTTTAGCATTGAAAGTTCCAATGAACCATAATGGTTCCACTAAACCAGGTTCCTTGAAACCAATTTCGACTATCATTAATTTTACGTTATATTCATTCATGACATCTCATTCCAAGTCGTTTGATATATTACATGCTATATTTTAGCATTGAAAGTTCCAATGAACCATAATGGTTCCACTAAACCAGGTTCCTTGAAACTAATTTCGACTATCATTAATTTTACTTTATATTCATTCATGACACATCATTCCAAGTCGTTTGATATATTACATGCCATATTTTAGCTTTGAAAGTTCCAATGAACCATAATGGTTCCACTAAACCAGGTTCCTTGAAACCAATATGAACTATTCTTACTTTTACGTTATATTCATTCATTACATCTCATCCCAATTTGTTTGATATATTACATGCCATATCTTATCATTGAAAATTTCTGAGGGTGTCATAAGGGTACCATTAGAGCACCTGCCATTGTTTCGATTACAACCTTTTTCAAAATGGTTCATTTCCTGAACCATATTTATCAATTGGCGAAAATAGTAATTTATATCCGCTTCTATCTCGTTATTACGATTTGTTTGATATATCTCTCCATTGAAAATTGCTAGTGGGGTCGTGAAGGTACCATTGTGCACGTGCTATTGAACCAATTTAGATAAAATATGTGACTGGTTCGTGTCATGTAACATATTCATCGACTGACGAAAATAATAATGAATAACCGCTTCTATCTCGTTATTACGATTTGTTTGATTTATTAATTAATATATCTTCCCATTGAAAATTGCTTGGCGGGAAAATTGAGGTACCATTTGTGCACGTGCCAATGAACCGATTTAGATAACAATTGTGATTGGTTCGTGCCATGAACCATATTCATCGGCTGACGAAAACGGATTTTGAAAATCTTTCATAGCCTCGGAGAAGTTAGAGTTACGGACAGACGGACAGACAGACGGAATGACGGACAGACGGACAGACAGACAGACATGTTTCCCCACACTGACAGCATAAAGCACCTTTCGGTATTTAATAACTTTGAAATATATTTATATTAAGATTATTTTCCTTGTCTATATTTAATAATGTTATATTTATTTTTTTATATTGTATTTATTCTTTTTTATACTATATTATTGTATTATTTTTATTTTTGTAAGTTGTTATTGGGCTGTCATAGCCTATTGCTTGCAAAATTACAAATAAACAAATATACATTAGGTGAAGTAACAATGTATGACGATTCCATAAGCAGGCCTTCTCTCTCGATGGTCTGCCGAGATGCACGTTAGAGCACTAACGACTTGGAATGAGACTACACTCGAATTTCTATAAAGGTTTTTCATTCTTTTTTTCTGTTTTTTAAAATGTTGAATAAAATGACTCATGCTGGATTTGGTGCTGCAAAACAACTCAACTTTTAATAATAAACAATTCAAAGCGGTTGACGGAATAATATAGCACAGGAGGGAAGGGTCTAGCTGCTAAGCACAACCGTAGTTATTATAGCAGTGGGAGGAGCCCAATAAAACTAACAGCCATTAGTTTCCGAACCTGGCATTGTAGATTTTGGTGTCGCTTTTTTGATTTTACGAAATAGCATTGGAACAGTTACGAGCTTCGCCTCCCGTTCTACCTCTTCTCTGGTATAAGCATTTTCAACTTTCTTTGTTGGCCTCAGATAGACCAAGAGAATTATAGTATTAGATAATTGTGATATAAAGGTCTAACAAGCTAAAGGTCTAAATAACCAAATCAGTAAAAATAATTTTTTTAATACTGATACTTTTATGTGAAGCAGTTTTTATTGATTCCTATAAAATTTAAATTTTTTGACTTTCGTCATTTTTGAAATGGCCTATTCAGTTGTTTGATATATTACATGCATAATTAATATTGATTTCTAATACATTAATATTGATAATTTCTACGGAGGGGGGCATCATAATGGTACCATTAGAGAACGTGCCATTGAACTATTTTCGACCATCTTCGAACTTCTCCTACCCTAAAATATTGCTCCCCTCCGAATATATCTTCTCGAATCATGAGGTTTTATGTCGACTTCAGTAAAAAAATATTTTTGAGTTGGGGTGAACGAAAACTCACGCCTGTTCTTTTAGATGGTGGTCGGCCAAAAGGGGGGACAATTCCTCTTCCTTCGTCCCCCTCCCCATTTCTATCCCTTACTAAAGACGAGATCAAATAATGATTTTTTTTCTTCTAAGATCCGCTTTTTTAGCTTCACTGGTAGAAACTAAAGAAATTCTCAGCAGAGGAAAGATTTCTCCGTTCTTTTCTAAATATAGAAACGGATTCTCTGTATTAATTATATCTGTTTGTTTGTTCCTATGTTGCTCGAAATAGAAACAGCACAACCATTTGGAATAAATAAATATAAAAAAAAGAAAATTCTTTATCGTTCTGTTCTTTCTTTCTCTTTCTCTCTAACAGATGATGTCATTGTTTTTTTTTTGCCCCTCTTTTGGGTTTCATTAAATTCATGTGATAGCAATAAACAAGCCTTACAGTTTCGAGTGAGAGTAAATGTTGTTAAGCTTCGCCATTCTCTTCTAATTATCCATTGTCCCCTGGCATGCGATCAAATTCTTCTCCTTCTTCATATGGATAAATAAAGCAAAGAAAAAAAAAACAATGGGTTCGGAGGAGGCCACAAGTACTGTCATTTATAAATAAATTGTTCGCCATGGTTTGATTTCTTCTTTTAAATTTGAAAAGGAGACGACCATACAGACAGCTGACGATGACAAAAATATTTGCTCTTTATCCTTTTTCAGAAACATTTCTTAAAATAAAAAAAAATTGTGCTACCCTCATTCTCTCCGGCAGGCGCAAACGTGAATCAAGCATCTTGCAGTTCGTATATCGGAATTTGTCCAGCTAGAATTACACAAGTATTGCGGACAAATAATGTAAAGAACTGAAAATAATACTAAACTTCAAAAACAATAAGGTAAATAAAAAATTAATCCCCCCAAAGAGAACATATAAAAATAGCGTAAGCCTGAGTTTATCTATTTTTTTCCCACTTTTATTCTCACTTTTTAATCCCCCACTTTTTTAATCAAAAAATAATTTTCTCGAAAAGAACTCTATCTTTTTTTGTTTCTTGTCATTTCCGAGTGACTGATATTCACGTTCCATATGTTGGTATTTGAAAAAATGTTAATAGTGATCGCCACCCACACAAGCCCCACCCCTCTGGGACAACTTGGTCCAAATTTCATAGTAATGTAGACCTTGCCTAGAGGAATCTGCATACCGAATTTTACTTCTTTACATATCTATATACAGTATAATGTACTCCTTTCGGCCAGATGGACCCCTTTAATTTCCATCTCCCTAACTCCGATCCCAGTGGACCAATCCAAACTAACCTAAATAATGAAGTAGCTATCCACGTACCAAATTTCTAAGTCAAAAAAGTAAAAATATAAAGGAGATAGGCGAACATGGTAAAACCATTATGTTGCTCATTCTTTCGCTACTTAACATCAAAATAATTTTTATCATACCAAAGAATATTTAGAATAAAAAACTGTCTAAATTTAGACACACATTATAATTATACAACGTTCATCGTAAAAATTTCATAAAGATAACTTAATTAAAAACTCTGAGAATAATTAAAAATTTATAATTAAATGCCTACATCATGACCCAAAGTTTCCGGATAACAGTCCAAAAAGATCTTATATGTTTGTAATTAATATTGGTACAGTATGAGTCGCTCAACAGAATTCAGCGAGTTTCAGCATGGTACCATCATAAGATATCACCTGTGATGTTTGCGAGATTTCTGTCATTCTGCAAATATTCAACTTTTAGTGATATTATTGTGAAGTGGAAATATCAAGGAAATGAAATGGTAGGCCAAAGAAAATAACAAACAGATCTTTGATTGCTAGCACGTGTGCCACGATGCAGTCGGAAGTCTTCAGCTGAGGCAATTCCTCAGAGTTAATCTTAATACGAGTACAGGGTGTCCAACAAAGGACTCCCTGATTTTAAGTATAAATATCTCGGAAACAGAGATCGATAGAAGAATGAAACAAGTGGTATGGTTATTTGGAAAGCCGTAAAAATCTGATACGAAAGTTTCGAAATTCATGATTTTCACCGAAATGCACCCAAATGGGTGGATTTACACTTTCGTGCACACTTTTTGCGAAACGTTCATGATAAGTTACAATAACCATATCACTTGTTGCATTCTTCTATCGATCTCCGTTTCCGAGATATTTAATCCTTCAATCCTTTGTTGGACACCCTGTATTAGTCAAAAATTAAGAAAGTTAAGGTCTTTTCTTGTTGGCAAAATATACCAAATTAACTTATTTGCAGAACCACCAAGGGCCATATACAGGGGGATGTACAAAAATATTGAAACGCCTAAAGTCTGGTCCCGCTATCTATGAATTAAATATCAAAAGGCGCGTGCTTAAGCGCGTTGGAAGGGAAACGGAAACTATTCTAAGGCATCTACTTGATTGCCTGTATTTGAAACATCGATCATCAAATTAGTAACCTCTACGATTTAGAATTCGATTTCGAAAGTTATCGATAAAAATGATCGAAATAACACTATCAAATAATTATATTTTGAAAATGAACCAAAACATGTTATAAATAAAAAAGTTATTATTGAATAGCATTGTAATAATATATGGAAGTAGAGGAAGTATGCCAAAAGCGGAGCCTGCTCCTAAAGCAGACCCCTTCAATTTCTGCTCTGCAGCATAGCAGTGAAAAACAGAGGTAGTAGTTTATGCAAGCTGTTTACTCAATCTGTTGTTGTTCAATGGCGACATATTGGTTTTTATGAATGTCGCAACTTTTTATGCTTCTCAGTTTACGTGGTTTATGCCAGGATTTTGGAGGTACATGATTTAATTGTTTAACCTACTTATTGTAATACCATGTATTAGTATAAGTTTGAAGTAGCTAACATGCATAGCTATCGAAAAATATTAATTCAAAAAAATACATGAGATGGTCCTAAAGCTATCCCCCATATTTTAACGAATACTTATTTTCATCTTCTTCTGTTGTAAGATCCAAAGATGCTTTTGAAGAACACCTAATATTTCACTTAAAAAATTTTGAATGTGATTTTTATGCACACTTTTTCTTTCCTTCAATATTTATTTTCTCTTTTTAATATTTATTTTCATGAAATTAGGGGGCCCGTTTTTGGAGCACTTTTTTGAAATGGTAGAAGAGTTATTATAAATAATGAGACCTGTTAAGTAACTTAATTTAGTATATTTTTTCAACGTTTTTTATTTCGTAGTTTTGCATCTAAGTCTCTCCTAAAGCAACAAAAGGGAGGGTGTCCGCTTTTGGCACATTTCCTCTTATTACTTTTGAATAGCTTTCAAGTAGTGATTTCATGGGGTTTTTTTACAAAACAAATATCCGAAAAGAAATGGTATATTTTTTTATGGTGAATTGGAGCGACACGGTGAAACGGTAAAGCTCATTTCGACTTTATTTCATAGATAGCGGGATACCACCTTTGACATTCAAGTCGACCTGAAGTTTCCTTGGAATTGACAAATAAATCCCTGGATGGTAGATTTGTAAGCTTGGGACGGTGCTCACCAGTCCAGTGATTGGAAACAGTGTGAATGAAGTTCGAGTGATTGGGCCATATCAGAGTTTTCTATTGATCGATAGTCCTCGATTTATGTCCACTCCCTCCTCTTTAGAGCATTAATATCGGTCATATTAGTTTCGCAATTACAGTTCGACTGTGAAAAGTTTGCTTATATATTTTATTATTCTTATTGTCATATTTCACTCTTGTTCTTCCCTTACTTATCTTTTTTGTCTGAGTTTCTTCTGCGCTAATTTATGTGTATCATTTTTCTCTTTTTGTTTACTTTATATGTTTTCATTAACCCCGTTTTGGGCTTCGGCCTGTTGGGGGACAACATAGGGTTTCACCCTCTGGTTTATCCGGTGGTCTGTGCCCTGCTGTTGTTGTTACATTATTATTATTATTATTATTATTTATTTATTTATTTATTTATTTATTTATTTATTTATTTGAGCGTCTCTCGGGGACTCACAATTCAATACAACGTTCAAGTTTCGTAGAATACCTTAACAATACCTTATCATATAATGTTCAATCAATACTATATCTTACGTCAAGTTTCATCCAATCAATACAATTTATATAATCCAGTATAGTGATCAAAGTTTATAGTCAGCAATTTCAACTTTTACATTAAGTTACACAATTCCACAATTCTTAATTAACCTATTGGCATGAGTGATGTGATTATGGACTTCACTCCTCAGAGTTTTTGTGGACATGGACTTTGGAGGACTGAGAATGAGCTTTGCAGTCAGTTTTGCAGCAGTTGTCTCCTTATTCAGGATCACATTCTTCACAATTGTCTCTTTCACTCGGTTGTCAATGACGTCCATGCTTATGTTTATCAGACGACATTTTCTCAGAAACTGTATATGCCATCATAGCCTTTGATACTGTGCCTCAGCAAATAAATTATTATCTTCAGCCATAGAGGCAGAAGCTAAGCGGCATACCCAATCTTTGAAACTCAGTAAACTCTGACATGACAGTAAGACGCTTTGAATGAAGAAAATGAAGTTCCCACCTGTTAATTAGGCATCTAGTCAGAGAGCGAAAGCAAAAAAATGATTTAGTACTTCCTAATTTTTGTCCAAACCCTGTGTATTTTCAATAACAAAATTTCATTGGATTTTCGATACGTGTAAAAACCAAAGGCTACTGTATAGCTAAGTGCTAGCATAAATAAAGAGAAAACAATAGATCGAAAAAGGAAAAACTTTAGTGCTTCGACATCTGTATATGAATGTGTGTTTTATAATAATAATTGATGAATATCTGAGGTTTGGCGTGAGAAAATCTTCTTTCGATCATTCTTTACTTACTTTCGATAATAATAGTTCTCTGTTTAACAGATGAGGTAAAGCTGAGGGCAACGCCAATGTGTGTATGTGAATTTAGAGGTGGGGGTTACGTCGAGAGCCGCCCTCGTGTTGCACTAGGAGGACAATGCTCTGTCTGAAGCCAAGACCACTCGATGATGAAGAAGTAGTGGGCGGGGGAAGAACAACTTGGGCGATCACCCACAAGAAAGAGGTTTGCCGCTCGGCTTGCCTCACGAATGGTAGTCGGCTGAATCTGACCCAAATTATTGCTGCCATTTCTTTTAGAAACAGCAGCGCCCTCCCTTCCTCCTGCTTTAATAGCCGAGCTCTGGCCAAAAGGGAAAAAATCTCATCGGCGTGCGGTCACATTAGAGGCGGCCCGCATGGCTCGGGCTCTCGGCCGTCTCCTCCTCCTCCTCCTCCTCCTCCTTTCATTTCGCATCCACGGGGCGAGAGGCATCGATCGACGGCGGCGGCAGCAGCGACGACGACGCATTTATATCGCCAATTACGGCGAAGGTGGCCGACACGGCAAAGGCAAAACTGGCACCCAACACCGCTACCAGTGTTATCATTATCCTTGTTTGGATAAAAGTCCATAATTTTAAAGCAAAATATATATATACATATATAGATATACATAAAACTCACTTAAGCGCAATCGAACATAGTACTTCATTTCGATTCCCATTGTAAAGAAGTGACTCAGCATAAGAGATGAATGAAATTAGAATCCTTTCCTGAAGCATCAAAAACCACCCAAATCATTTTGGTTTACAGCATTTTTAAACACGAATTAGAAACAAATGTGAAAGAAATTTTCTTTTAATTCGTTTTTAAGCAAAATAGTTTGAGCTCATGTATTTATCACCTATTTAAGGAACTGGTGAGTCTAATCTTATTAGTCCAAGGTCTAATCATTCATTGTTGATGTTCATCTAGCTGAAGTCACGATTGAAACAACGAAGCAGCTGACTGGATTCTGGAAAGATGCGATATCCTGAATAGTCAAATATGATAGTCATTATCTAAAGGGGGTAACTGTGGCTCAAAGAAAATCAATCATAAGAGAGACCGCCGTACAGAGAATCAGGACATCCTCTGTGCAACATTTGATAAATGATATTAACCACTTCCCACCCATATTTGGCAGAAACATGGGCAAGGAATTGAAGCGGACTCAAATCGGCAGTCGTATGCCTATACAAAAGCCATGACTTTTGCAAAGAACAGGAAAGTTCGTCTACAGTGGTGTCTGGAACGTTGTGACTGGACGCAGGTTACGTGGTATGAAGAATTACGACACACGAGGTTTTGTGGTATATCGATTTACAGTACCGATGGTAAACTAAGGTTTGGCGGGAGGCTCATGAAGCAAAGGATGCAGCATGCCTTATCAAGATAACTCATGGTATGGATTTTCTTCTGTTGGTATGGAACTGATCCCTTAATGTTCATGGAAGGTCGGGTGTATACCATGGACTACTTGTGCTGTTCATCGCACATGGTTGGTTCAGCAGTGGTATAAATAGCACGAAGATGACTTTTGTTATTTATCCTGGTCGCTCTAGAGCCCAGATATCAACTCTGTAGTAAATGTTCGGGACATGTTAGAAGCCTACTCTTCCGCTGAGTTACAAGCATTTCAACATCTTATGCCAACAAGCAATACATGCTGGAATTCTGGATAAAGGGTTTCAATAAAATCGCTTGTGTCTATTGGCCGGTATGTATATTAAAAAATCATTAAAATTCAGTAGAAAGGGTTAAAGAAAAAAAAACAATTTCTTAAAAAAGGAGTACGTAAAAATTAAAGAGGATGAACGGTGTTAAGACACCATGACCTTTATGTAGTGCCCTTCTCAATTCAATAACAATGCAATCCAATAAATGAAAAGAGAGGAAGAAAGATGGCCAGAGTGAATCATGAATAAATGCAGTTCATGGAAAATAAGAAAGAATGGATGAAGGGTAAAGGGAAGCGGGGGAGAGGGTTGAGTGGTTGGAGATGCCGAGCCACAACCATCGATGGCGGCTGTTGTTGAGCCCTATCGGCATTAGCCGAGGAAGAGCAGCTAAAGAAAACATTGACCGAACTAATGGAGTCTTCGTTGGTGGCATCGGACTGGGGGTCCAGAGCAGCGGCGACTCAACCTCCGCTACTCCATGCTACTGCTACTACTACTACTGGACCTCTTCTGTCAACCTTAACAAGTGGCCATGAATGAATGATGATTTCTTCTGTGTCTCAACACAGACAGAGAAAAGTGCTCCCAACCCCTCGATGGCTTTTCCTTTTGCATCGGGCCCTCCACACCTACACATCTATAAATCTCCTCCTTCCACCCCCAACCTTCCTCCGTCATAGATTCGTTCGCTTGTTATCTCAGAGTCCCTTTGTAGAGAGCGCTCTTTTGTGCTGCTTGAGCCACTACACACACACATACACAGACGCCAGTGTCTTTTGGCGCAGGGCCCGTGACAGAGGGGTGGAAGGAGGGATGTCGAAGAGTGGGTTGTGAAAGAGGGGGTAAATGAAACAACGATGGCGAGGGGTATAGCGGATAGAGATTGATTAAAAGGAATAGCTAAAAGCGGCGCTCTGTCGGGAATGGAAAGGAGGACCCTGCAACCATTCTCTCCATCACTGGTTTTACCTGAAAGCAGCTTCTTCCATTATTGGCAAAGTACATTTACCTCCTTTTGTAATCAACGGGAACAAAAAAAACATACAGGAGCCGTCTCGTTCAAATAAAAAACAAGAAGCAAACAAAAAAGCTCTGCAACTAATCCGTGACAATTGTTGTGGAGGAAAACAACCCGCAAACAATAAATAAAAAAAGGCAAACCAATCGATCGGGAAAATTCCATAAAATGTAAAATAATAATAAATAAATAAATAAATAAATAAATAAATAAATAAATAAATAAATAAAACAAACAAAACAAAACAAAACAAAACAAAACAAAACAAAACAAAACAAAACAAAACAATGGGATCTGATTCGTTCACAAGACTTTTTCTAAAAATGCAATTAGTTAATCAACAAATAAACGGAATCCATTTTTTGCTATATCTAAGCATTGTCCTCCTTAGAGCTAAAACATAAGAGTTATAGGGCAGATGAAGTTCTCATATTTTTTTTGTTAAAGCTTAAAAACCCTTGTGCGCCAATCATTAAGATGACGTAAGCAACTCGAAGATTTGAAGAAGTTTCCTGCCTTTGGTTATGCCGGATCCATTAATGTATGCATTCTAAGAAGTAAATATAAGTCCAAGTAGTGGTACTTAAATCACATTTGTAACTTGTGTCCACGTAAATAAATATTAAGTAGCGGAAGAATGGAGCTACTGGTGATTTTAAGATGTCCGTCTGTCCTTGATATTTTCTACATTTTTGACGTAGAAGATTCAAATTCGGAATACAGCTTACCAAGGATATGTCCTACTTCACTACGTAATGTGGTTTTGATTGGCCCACTGGGGTCGAAGTTAGAGGGGTGGGAGTTAGACGGGACCACCTGGTCTATATGGACTATAAATATGCAAAGGAGTGAAATTCGTTATGTAGATTCCTCCGTTACGATGAAGTTTGCGGGCAAAGTTGTGGGCAACAGTCACGAAGTCTTTAGAATCATTAACATTTTCAAATGGCAATATGGCATATGATACGTCATTCGATCGGAAATGAAGAGAAATAAAAGAGGACAGAGCTAAGCACTAGGTTCCTGAAAACCAATTTTTGATAAATAAAAAAAAGGGGGGGGGGTTAAAAAGTGCAGAGTAAAAAATAAATGATACTCTCCTCGGGTGGATTAATTTTTTGTTAAAAAGATGGTTTTATAACACCACAGTTTAAAAAATTCAACCCAGAGAATCGCCTGCAGATGGCAACTCATTGAAATACGTATTTTCGGAATCCACTCTCTGCCTACACACGCTGATAGAGCCCACTTCATCTGCCTCCCAAAGAATTTCATACCTACATCATTTTTGCTAAAGAGAACGGCTTCCCTAGGACTTTTAATATATAAAAAATGCACGCTTGGTTTGTACGCTTATCCGTCCGTCCGTTCGCCTTCTGCACGATAACGGAACAACGTTTTCAAATTTTGTTTTTAACAATATAATCGGCAAGGCCTATGCTAGGCTGTAGAAACTTTTCAGGCATTTTCGTTAGTATTCTTCGAGTTAATTGCACGTGTTCTAACAGTGAAGGTTAAGACCACCAAGATATGGCATATAATACATCAATCCATTCTTATTCGCAGCCGACGAGAGAGACAAGTCACGGCACTAATAAGTCATCTGACTATAGTTTGTAGAGCAACTTGGATTTTAACAATCAATGGTTTTTCATTTGTTCGAAACCATGGGATTCAGGTTGTATTTTAATGGTTTTTTACAAAACAAATATACGAAGAGAAAGGGTTTATTTCTTATGGTGAATTGCAGCGACACGGTGAAACGGTAAAACTACCACATGCGCATTTAGATTTTATAGTGCCCGGCACGAAAGAAAAATGAGATGTGGTCACCACACGACTTTCTTAGACGTAAAGGTCCTAGTCCAAATACAGAAAAAAATTAAACTGTCTAAAATGGCTACTTCCAATAGAAATTTTGAAAAAGTTTGTGAATAAAAGTTACTTCAAACTAGCTTCTAAACACTTTGGTATAGATTCCAAATTTTCCTATACCATCTTCTTTCGCCTATATTAGCAAAAAACTGGATTTTGATAAGAGTAAAACTGGCACTTCCGGTTGGAATTTTGAAAAATTTTGTTAACAAAAGTTGTTTAAAATTGCAAACGTAACACTTTTCAATCTCTTCAAAATTTTCATAAACGCAATGGTTAACGAGATATTTCAAAATTTATATTTTGGCGCTGGAGTAAACTGATACTTCCGGTTCACCGATTCCACTGGAAAACTAATCAGGCCTCCCGAGGAAGATTATAATCTTAAGTTTAAAGTTTGGTCTCGATAGCTTTAGCCGTTTGGACGATATCGTGGACACACATATACACACAGACAGACAGACACACAGACGTTTTCCAAAAATCACTTTTTCGTAATCTAGGTACCCTAAAACGTGAAGATCAGTGAATTTTTCGTGATTACAATTACCTAGTATAAGGAAGTAAAAAGAAACTGGCGCATGTGTAAATGAAAAAACCTCGTTCAACCAATGAGAAACAGATTGGAAACAGGGTATTATTAATTGCTGGCATCAGTAGAAGTAATGCTCCGATTCCTGCCCGTTTCTGATTGGTAGAACGAGTTTTTTTCATTTACACATGCGCCAGTTACCTTTTTTTTCGTGCCGGGCACTATAGTTCATTCTCACCCGGACCAGAGTATAATTGCTATTAGGCATATTGTTATCAATAATAATTGCTATCGTAAAATACCTGCTGTTAGGCCTAGTATTATTAATAGCTAATTGAAATTGGACACGGGATGCTAAGACCCTGTAAACAGCTGACGTTTCGGATAAAGAATATCCTTTGTCAAACTAAATAATAATTGCTATTGCTGATATCAATTTTTGCGACTATTGCATTTTATCACAGTCTAAATCAATGACGTATATTAAAGATAGACTCCGATTCCTATTGTTGAAACTTGAAGCAAATTGGGAAGCTCCATACCCAGAACTGTCATGGCTGAAAGTGAGTGAATCTGATGCAAAACACATGGCTAAACACGAGAGTAGCTGATTAATAATTCTTTCACACGCCGATCACGGAGTGATAAGTTTATCTTTTCGTTTACTTTGTATTTGAAGTATTTTATTATATTTTATAAACAATTTTTCGATCATGGTTTCAATTTCAATTTTGTTTCGATTGCCTTTCAGTAACGTATTTTCATTTTAGTTACGTATTTTTGATCTATTTTTGTGGAAAATGGTTCCTGATACTTTTTCTTGTCTGTTTGTACAGTTGTACGCAGAACAACTTTGAATAATGGTTTTGAATTAATTATTCCTCGGGCCCAAAATCTTCAAAAAGAAAGCAGCCAGACAAATAATTAGTCCACAGCTCACTCTTGCCGAGAACTATCACGGCTCAATTTGCTTCACTTTTTGCCGCTGTTAACAATAGGATTCGGAGTCTATCTTTAATAAACGTCATTGGTCTAAATAATAAGCAATCTCCTCACTCCTATCGCTGTCATTGTTGTAAACTTAACAATAGCACAGACTCTCCACCTAGGTGTCCGCCGGAGGCCGCCACTATAATCTATCCAACGAAAGTTGGAGTAGGCGTGTCCAGCCGTAACCACCGAGAGAGAAGGCCTCTGCGATGAAACGTCATACATTGTTACATCATCATAAAAAGGGCATTGTTATTCGTATTTCTACCAATAATAAGCCATAAATTTGCCCTAACCATGACCTCCTCTATTACTCCAGACCTATTCTTAACGGATAAAATTGCGTGTATGCTCTTCATTGTTAAAAGACGGTCGTCAAAGACGCACCTAGTGAGAAAACCTCGCACAAAGTATTGTTAATTTAAAGGGCAGTTGACTAATAAGCTGGCCAAATTTTAATTGTAACTTTTTTGAATGAATCCAGGATTAAATTACAAACTAGATTAAATAATTCGTGTTAGTTTCATTCACTAATGTAAACTGTCAACGGTGCACTTGAGCGCTCGTGTGAGAAAACCAAGGACTAAATTTTGTATACGATTTAAACAATAGATATCAGCTTTAAGGTTGGGTCTGAAGTAATAATGGAGGTCATGCCCTAACTGTGATGATTTAACAATGTACATGTATTACTTTTCATCGTAGAGGCCTTCTCTCTCGGTGGGTACGGTCAACACCACCTCTACTCAAAGCCTGAGCGCGAAAATTTCATACATTGTTACATCATTATAAAAAGTCATCTTTAATCGCATTTCTACCAATAATAAGCTCTAAATTATGACTTCGTATCATGATGTAACAATGTTTGACGTTTCCGCGCTCAGGCTTTCTCTTTAGGTGGTGTTGGTACGGTCCAGTGAACACCACCTCTACTGAAAGCCTGAGCGCGAAAATTTCATACATTGTTACATCATCATGCGGAGTCATAATTTAGGGCTTATTATTGGTAGAAGTATGATAAAACATGACTCCGAAAGCGGCTATTGTTAATCGTATTTCTACCAGTAATAACCTCTAAATTTGGCCGTTTGATCATGACGTAACAATGTAAGAAGTTTCTGTGCGCAGGCCTTCTGTCTAGATGGTTTTGGCAACACCTCTTAGACAGAAAGCCTGCGCACTGAAAATTCATACATTGTTACGCGATCATAGTTAGGGCAAATTTATGGCTTATTATTGGTAGAAATACGAATAACAATGCCCTATTTATGATGAGGTAACAATGTATGAATTTTCAGTGCTTAGGCTTTCTTTTTAGGAGGTCTTGGTGTCGGTCGTAACCACCGAGAGAGAAGGCCTCTGCGATGAAACGTAATACATTGTTGCATCCAACGATATGAAATGAGTAGATCGCTCATGAGCTGCTTTCAGCGCCACCAACGCGTCCCCATTTGAAAGCCTGTCGGCCATTGCTTTGGTTGGCAAAAAATGGCCTTCATCGTATATTTACGTTTGAAGTTTGCGTATACAAACACAGTAAAACTCAATGCCGATTAATTGTCCAGCTTTAAATTGTAGTAATAGATATATTAAAGGTTCACCACTGACCTTTCACAGGCGTGTTTTTATCTTTCTGCGTCTTAAAATGTTTTTCTCATGTAAAAATCCTGGTCATCTTTTATATCGTGGTTGTTGATACATAAAAGATGTCGATCTTCAACAGGAGACGTTAAAGAGAGATCGAATCTTAATGTTTTAATGCTAATCCTAATTGTTTGTGAGCTTTCACAGCAACATCTTTTTAAGTAAACAAACTAGAAAGAGTTTCCAATTTAAAAAAAAAAAATTAAATGTAAAAAGTTTTATAATACCGCTCAGTTTTTTTTCCCTTAGTTATAATGAACGAAATAAGATAGTTTTCAATTATTTTTTTATTAATTTCTTAATATAATTTCGAATGGATATTATAAGAGAAAAGGACGAGACACAAAAACCCTGGAATGCAATAAATAGTTAATAAATACAACTGAAAAATAAAATAATAATTAACAAATAACAAAATAATAAATATATAAGTATAATCAAAATAAAACTAAAAAATCAAATA
>JAHWFO010053238.1:1536995-1576223 GCA_023313115.1 Rhysida immarginata | reverse complement strand
AATTGAAATAGAGCTTTTACAGCACGTGACCATATAATGCACTGTGGGTTTGGATCATTGTTAGCAGGTCAGACATGTTGGATAACAAAAACGCTTTCGCACGCTATTCGCTATGGTAAGGTCAGCGTATTATACGAATCTTCCAAACAACAATACTCAACAACAATGCTTAACAGATTTCTTGAGTGAATGCGATGATTGGGAAAAGCGAAACTAGAGAGTAACGATTTTTTGTGATCCAGTATGGCGCGAAGCTAACGAAAAAGACAGGCCTCGAAGCGGAAAAGTCACCTGACCATCTGGGTCCGAACAACAATCCAAACTTCATTGTTTCCAACAATCGGAAAAATACTCATTGTTTACATCCAAGATGGAGAAAATGAAGATTGGATTGTTGTTCGGACCCAGATGATCAGGTGACTTTTCCGCTTCGAGGCCTGTCTTTCTCGTTGGCCTCGGTATGGCGGCATTGACGTCATGATGACGCGTAGTGAAAAAGCTCTATAGAAAGTTTAACTGGACACGCCCACTCCAACTTTTGTTGGACAGAGTGTAATTCCCATATAAGTCACACTAAGCTAATCGAAACGTTCAGGCATTTTTTTTTTATTTGTTAAGATGAGAATTATTTAAAAGTATTTTAACAGTCGTTTATTTGTTTAAAGACAATTCAGTTATTTTTTATATCTTAGTTTGCATTCAGAAATGTCTGGGTGTCTTAATATGTGTTATATATTCCACCTATGGTCTATAAACACGTGTCCTAATACGTGTTTATAGATTTTGGTTCCATCAAAATTTCTGCGACCCCCAATTTAAAAACACTGCTCTACATGACTACCATTATTTTGAAAACACATTCCAATCCGTGTCCTCGATATAAAAATAAATGTAAAATAAAAAAAAATGTTTATTTTTTCTATGTATGGAAACTTGTGGGACACCCTATATTATAAAGAATTAATTAAGTCTATTGCCTATTAAATTCATTCATATTCGGAAAGGAAAGCTTTATTCGGACAATAAAGTTAATAATTTCTGAATGCAAATCAGATATTAAAAATAAACAAATGTTAAAATAGTTTTAAATAATTCTCATCTTCAAAAATAAAAAAAATGCCTGAACGCTTCCATTAGCTTAATGGAAATTAATGGCAGCCTCCGGCGGACACTAAGGTGACGGTGGAGAGTACGTGCCATTGTTAAGTTTACAACAATGGAAACAAACGGTGGTCACGAGTGAGGCGACTGCTTATAATGCGCGAGGTCAAGAATACTAACACCGAGTTGAGTTAGTGAAGAAAGTCATTGCTGCTATGATAGTAAACAATACGTTAACAATCGAGCAATAATCATTGCTTCACCAACCCAACTCGGTGTTTGCATTTTTAACCTCGCCTTATTTAGACTGTGATTTTATGAATTTTGTGCGCGGCTAGGGAAACTTGAGAAGCTCCCAAGATATGAACATGAGAAGTAGTAGAGCTACGATAAACAGTCAATAAATTTATACTAAGACATCATATGAAATGTAATTTTGAGTTTACAATTTTTTTATATACTGTCTTGTGTATTATGCAGATAGCGTCTGACTCAATACCGATAAAACCTTTAGAAATAAAATAGATTTAAATGGAGAAGGAATTAAATGAATTTCCATTGTTTATTAGAAATTTTCACTCAAAACTACAACTGCGTCACCGTTAAAGCTTCCTTCTTGGAATGTTTACAAGATTTTGTTAATTATAAAGAGCAATACAGCTACTAATATTGTTTTAGAAAATTACCAGTTTAAAAAAACTCCGCCCGTTTAAGGCTTTCCTGCAAACACTTAGAATAGACAAAATGTCACCCTTTTAATCCTTTAGTAAGAGCACGAAGAGCAAGTTTATTATTTCAAATATTAAAAAAACTTCAAAAAATTATTCTTACAATTAAAGATTCATTTATTCCTAATTTTTCTTCGCTAATGTGAATCACAAGAAACAATACTAATGAAAAAGAGGTTGCTTAATAATATACTATTAAAATCATGCTAATAGTTTTATTATTTGTAAGGCCAAACTAGCCCCAAGCATATTCCAGCTTATACATATGGCAAGTATTGAACTAGATTGACATTCTCAATAGCCAATTCCAGCTGACACTGCACTTGCGTATTCCATGTCAATGCGGTAATCCGTAGTCTGTTGTACCAATGTAAGAGGAACCAAGAGATTAATTTTCTGCTCTACTGGTCTGTAATTTTTCATGGAAAGAGAAAGTGTCTCAATGCTGTTCCTCCCCTGCTCCAAAGTCCCCAGGGAACTGTGCACCGCAAAGAGAGCCGAACCCATAAGAAAACAATAGAGGACACAGGGAGCGTTAATGAAATCACAATCTAAAATGAGCTTCTGCGAGTACTACACAATTGAAAATGCAACACGACCTGGGGTCCACTCATGGAAACATTTCAGGTCCTTTAGCCTATCTACTCCATAATAAGTTTTGATGTGTTACTTTCGAATAAAACTTTAGATTTAAGCCATTTTTTAAATATAAGAGGTGACTAAGGTCTAAAAATGCATACAATACATTTTATGCATTTATATCGGTAATGCATTCATATTTCTTAAAGTAATCTTAGGGTTCTATCATGGTTGATACTTTAGCCCTCAGAAATTATTTGAGGTGAAATAATGTTCGCCAATGGAAAAATTATACACACTGATCAATGAATATGTGTAACCTGTGTGAAAGCTATGTAGATTTATTGTAATCCGTGAGCGCATTTCAGCTACCTTGTAGCCATCAATCAGCGTAAAACACATAACAAACGATGGCCAAAATAATTTATTAAAACTTTTTTTAATTCTTTCCAACATTAAATATATTTTTACAAAGAAACTATTACAGCTACAGCTGAATGCTTGGTCGCTAGAGAAAGATCAACTTAGGAAAAAATTTTTCTCTTCGTTATAGCATAGCCTATAAGGATTAGAGAAAGCAAAAAAATAAAAAAATAAAAAAAAACAGCTGTATCGAAGATGGTGATGCTGTAATCCCGACTTTGCATTTCTTGAATCAGCTGAGTCGATTCTGGGCTCTAAAAAGTTCCGGTCAATTGTACAGCGTAATTTTAGAAGGGAATATGGACGATCACCACCTGATTACAAAAGCATCGTTGCGTGACATGCTAAGTTTAAGGAGAGGGAGAGTGAAGGCTACCTTTCGCGAAGGAGGGAATATGAAGAGAAAAGGAAGCATTTCAACGAAGCCCTTCCAAATCTACAAATCAGAGTGTTTTTAACAGGTGTACCTGATCTGGGTACATTGAGAAGAAAGAAGGATTACTGGCGCTATTGCAAATGTATTACAAGAAATTCTGCAAAAAAACATGGCGCGAAATTGAATATCGCTTAGTCGTTATGCGGGCACATGTAGAAAAGTTTAACCAAATTGTCATAAAAATACGTTAAGGCACAGTTTTAAGCAGGGCTTCACTAATTTTTTCCACTTGCGAGCCTTTTTACCCGAGGAAATATTTTCGCGACCCTAGATATAGAGGTATATAAACTAAGAATACGAGTTAGAAGAGTTGCTGAGAGGTAAGTCCTGGTTTAAGGTATCCTCAAACAGTGTATTAATTTCATTTGGTCCTGCCGTTAGCCGTTTCAACTGTACAAAATTGGTCACATACGTCCGTAATGGACATCCAGACGCAGATTTTTTTTAAATTTTCAACATATCTTCTTGAATCATCAGTTTTTAATTCGACATCAGAGAGAAATAATTTTGAGGTGGGGAAAGGAATACAAAGGACAAAAAACTTCTTGAGTTAGACCTTCTCTTGCGACCAGTCATGTAGCAGTAACTGTAATAGAAACTATTAATAAAATTTGTAATAAAATTTTGTAATATTGTAAAGACATTTTGCACGTATCTGTAAGGGGGGGGGGTTGCGATAAATGTCGATTCCAGTTTTTGCCCTTACGGTGATCAATAGGTCTAGAAATGGTAAAGTCCTTTCCTTTTCAATTTCGACGATGATTTTATTGAAGGATAAAACTTTTTGATAAAGTCAAGGAAAGAGTCTATACAGGGTGTTTTTGAATTGAGTACAGATTTTTTGGGAGATGATAGAAGAGGTCCTTAGAAGTATTTTTTGTCATATGAACATGGGGTCTCCGCAGCTCCGTTTACTTACAATACTGCATTGAACAATCAAATGACACCGTGACGCAGTGTGCGTTGGTAGGCCTAGCTTATTTTATTTTTAACAATTAACACAAACAATCCACTGTAATAACTTTTAAAGTTTTGCATGCAAAGAAATTTCAAGGTGCACGTGCTTGTTTGTTGAAAAGTCTTAGGACAAACTTCGTCAAGGAGATTCCATGGTATCCAACCCCTTTGTAAAATACGATTAGTCCATATGTAAATGAACTAATCGCATTCTGGGAAAGCAGTAGGTAAAGATTTGTTTTAAAAAGTTCACTTGATGTACTTTTTACATGTGTTGTCGTGGCAGCAGGTGACATCAGCGACCGTGCTAATCAACTGCTTCCACGCGTACATCAATCCATCATAAGGCGTTGCGAATTGTGCTATGAAGCAAATGGCGGTCATTTCGAACAATTACTGTACCTCTAAGGACCTCTTCTATCATCTCCCAAAAAATCTGTACTCAATTCAAAAACACCCTGTATACTTCGATTGGTATCAAAAATAGCAAAGACAACGTTCACATACAGTATCCAAATGTCCGTAAAATATTATCATGATGTCTGTAATTGTTTTTAAACTTACGCATGTATGTTTTCGCTAACATGGGGCTAAGGCGAGTGCCCATACGGGTGCCGGAATTCATATAGTAAAATTGCCCATTATATTGAAAAAGATTGTTATGGACGCATATTTTGATTGTGTCATAGTATGGAGCTTCTTATGCTGACATTGAACTGGCTCCATGATTTCAAGTCAGTCCTGCAATGCTGCATTTTTATCCTGCATGTGACGGTTTTTTCATGGAAGCTTGGTTTAGTAGTGTTTTAGGGAGTATGAAGAGAAGTGCTACAAATCTGCAAGAAGTAAGGGAATGTTCGGTAAACGCCTGGTCTTCCATTGACTTCCAATAAAATATTAATTACAGATATTTGTAATTCATTGTCCAGTGTGTCTAGAACAGAATTGAAGAAACCGCATGTTTGAAACGATAGGAAAAACAAATAAGTGATTATTCACGCAATAAATGCAAGAATCAAAACTAATTCATCGTGTCAGTTTGCGAAAAATTCAAAAAGAAATTTAAGGAGGAGAGGATCGAAAAATGGGGTCGAAAGCGTGTCTGTTGAGCATTTCTACACGGCTGAATTGGGTGTACAGAGGTGTAAGGAGGCTCGATCGGATGGCAAGGCCAACTCTCCGGTGGATTCGGAGCCCACGGCTGAGTGACAGCGGAGAAAAGGGTTGCGGATGACAAGAGATCATTCAGACGCAAAGCAAACAGAAA
This sequence comes from Rhysida immarginata, assembly GCA_023313115.1. Taxonomy (NCBI): domain Eukaryota; kingdom Metazoa; phylum Arthropoda; class Chilopoda; order Scolopendromorpha; family Scolopendridae; genus Rhysida; species Rhysida immarginata. Next base: position 1,570,732 of record JAHWFO010053238.1, on the reverse strand, counting down.
GCGCGCCACTTGTTCTCACGAAGAGCGCTGAAAGAAAACAGGCAGGACTGGAAGCATCGATGCAAATGAGGGATGAAGTGGCAGCGGGGGTGTTAAGCGGGTGATCACGAGGCGGCATGGGTTGATCTGACCCTATGCCCGAACTGCCACAAATCATCATCACGCGGCAGAAAGCGATGGAGGAAGGGAGGAGAAGTAAAAAATGAGTGTGCGAGAGATAGAAAGGGTGGGGGTGATATGCGCACATGAATGAATGCGCTGATGCATAGGGCAGCAGGTCAGTGGCAAGGGTCGAGTCCGAGATTAAATGTTCCAACCCAGGGGGAATCGCCGCCCGCTTTTCCAATTCCTTCGTAAGTGCAACGCCGCCGCCCTCATTAAACCGTCGCCTGGAATCACAGCGGAAGGCGCAAAACGTCCTGTATGTTCCCCCACTTTTTTATTTCCTGCTGCAACTATGGGCAGGTCTTAAAGCGGGGTTCGTGGGGAACCCCCCGTAATGCATACATAAATCGTCTGGCAACACGTCCAGTGCCCCCTTTTTTTCTGATCAATTGTGTTACCAAAATCCACGGAAAATTAATGTTCCTTTTTGGGGGATAGAAGAGGAAAGGAAGGGATGAAAACGGTGCATATGAAATTCAATTGACCGTGCTGGAGGAGGACGGACAAAAGATCGTAGCGGGGGTGGCTTCCGTCGCTTCTGCCTCGCTGAATGTCTGACGAGCGCCACTCCCAGAGAAACGACAGGAAATGATTAGCGTTCCCTTTCGCAAACCCCTATCCCCATCCTCCAACAGTCTTCTACTAACCCTCCCCCCTTCTCCTTCCTTCTTCATTCAATATCTGAAGCTGAATAACGGCTGTCCACGAAGCGTAAACGTAAAACGTCGAAGGTTCATAAATCGCCGCGCTCTTAAATGAAGACCAGCGAGCAGTTTCGGGAGAATAAACGGTCAACAAACACAAGGCTCCCCATATTAAAACACTGCTTTAGACACGACCACGATTCGTGTACCAAAACTTGTATAACAAAAGGGGAAAAGGCAACAAAAATGGGTAAAGGGGGATATATTTGTTATTAAATAAAACTAGAATGGACAGCTTTTTTATGCATACACACACAAGCCAATGAAAAATATTTTACTGGAAAAATACTACAACGTACACTGAATCCAGTTTACAACATACGTACAATTTTAAGCACATTAGAAGGCGATTAAAATTGAAAGTAATAGAAGTGATTTATTTGTGAAGATATGGGTAAACAATGCCATTTACCAAATTTGGATGAGGGATGCGTGTAGGAGCTCGGAACCATGGAGCAAGTCTCAGCGGAACCGCCGCATTCTTGAAATGTTCAAGTGCAGCTGCTGTTAAAGTGTTTAAAGACTGGATTGTCAGCCAAAAAAAAAAAAAAAAAAAACTGGCCCAACTTGCAACTTGTGGTCTCCGTCGACTAGGCAGCGGTTCTCAACCTTTTTGACTCTCGAAACCCTTTTTAGAATCAATTTCTATAGCAGAACCCTTTAAGCCTACCTAATCTTTATGTCGGAGCCCCTTAGGCAAGAAATCATTCACGGAGTGAAGGAATTTTCAATTATTTTATTTTGCTGGAGCGGCCGCAGAGCACAGGTTGAGGAACACTGGACTAGTGAATTGTCGAGCGGAATGAAGAGTGTCCAGAATTGTAAAAGACAACAGAAAGGTAATAATGCCTTTCCTGGCACACGGTGGCTCCTTTAATTTGGGTTGATCAACGTCTGAATCATTAAGCATAACAGATCCAAATTTCATTGCTCATCAAGGTTCATCATGTCATGTTAATTGTTTATCCTAATGAAGATGGCTACTTTCAAAAAGTTAATATGCTCATGTTGTACAGGATTGGTTTCAGGAACATGAAGAGTTTACTTTGCTTACACGAGTCCCACAGTCTCTAGATCTCAATCTCATTCACCCACAACCATCAAATCTCGCACATCCGGAAAGTGCTATTCATCAAACATGGTCTCAGATTCTAAAACTACCTATCAACATCTTGTGAATCCATGCCAAGCAGAATCGACGCAGTATTAAAGGCAAAGGGTAGTCCAACGAAGTGCTGAGGAGGTTGTCATAATAAATTGTCCATTCAGAGTATATGCGGATTGTCATAGAGCCGATAAAGAGTTTAAGTGCATGTAAGTCAATGATTAGTTCACTTAGCAACTTTGTCGGAAGAGGACCTTGTCGGATATGTCGTTCCAATATATCCCAATCACTCTCTGGGATGGTGAGAGAGTAGAATGAACCAACTGTGCGCGATTGTCGCCCATGAAGAAGCAGTGCATCCAGGATAAAAATGCACCACATTACAAGATTGATTTATCGCCTGTGATGCCCGAGTACGCGGCTTCGATCCTGGCCGAGGACGACGAGGATTTTTCAGGGGGAAATCCTGAGATCACGCACTTCCTTCGGAAGGGAAGTAAAGCCGTTGGTCCCGTGTAGTCGTTTGCCGGCTGCACGTTAAAGAACCCTTGCGAGGCAAAATTTGCGGCCCCTATAACGCCGTCCTGAAATGACCATAGCAGTTGAAAAGGACGTTAATACCAAACAAACAAAACCAACAAGATTGATTTGGTCAGGAACAAGATTCAAATAGCCCGTGGAAGGTACCCGGGTTTCACTTCAATATCAGGGGATCAGTTCCATACCAGCAGAAGAAGCTCCATACAATGACACTACCTAAACCTCGATTTTTCTCGATAAGTCATACTGGAACAACTGTTTCATGGGACTCCCGCCAAATCTTCAGCCTACCATCTATACAGTAGATCATGTTTGTGATTCGTCAGGCCACATAACTTTCTTCTAGTATTTACGTGTCATGTCACGACGTTCCAGAGAACGTCACAGGGGTTCTTAAAATTTACTGTTCTTTGCAGAATTCAACAGTTTTTATATAGGCATGCGGCTTCCGATTTGAATCGGCTTCCTAGATGAGGCTCTGCCAGATCTAGGTCGGCAACAGATTTGGTTAAAATTCTTTGTTGTATTATTCTAAATGACGGCGATCTCACTTATGATTGATTATCTTCGTGTTATAGTTATCCTCTATATAAAAATTATTGATCATTTTCTCCAACGCTGGAAATATCCTGGATATCGTACTTTTTTGAATCCAGTCAACTGTTTCATTGTTTCAGTAGCGACTCCAAACATGTCATGATTTTTCTAACATGGGTTTCTTGTCATGACGATAAATGCTAGATTACATGCACTTTTACAGTAAAGATCGGCGTCTTTGTAATCGTGGTAATTTTATAATTCGATGCACGGAGAATGAGTCATTTCGTGCGAGAGTATAAAAGAAGTACGGGTAGTAAGTACGTGGGATTAAACAAGTCTGATTTTGTGTGTATGTGAGAAGCCAGTATTATTATCGGTCACAGAATAGCATTATAGAGCCCTGAGTTCAAATACCAAGTAGATCACTAAACTCCTACCCCTGTAACTCCGACCCCAGTGAGCCAATCAAAATCAAACTAAATAGTGAAGTAGGACATGCATATGGTAAGGTACGTTCCGAGTTTCAACGTCTACGTCAATTCGACCAATTCGAATTAGAGTTGACTTCGGCTTTTCTAGAGTTGATGTCACACACTGTTGTTATTAAGTACCGAAAGGTGCTTTATGCTATCAGTGTGGGGAAACGTGTCTGTCTATCTGTATGTCTGTCTGTCTGTCTGTCCGTCCGTAACTCAAACTCCTCCGAGGCTATGAAAGATTTTCAAAATATGTCTTCGTCAGTCGATGAATATGGTTCATGGCACGAACCAATCACGAATATTATTTAAATCGGTTCACTGGCACGAGCACAAATGGTACCTCTATTTTCCCGCCAAGCAATTTTCAATGGGAAGATATATTAAGTAATATATCAAACAAATCGTAATGACGAGATAGAGGCAGATATAAATTACTATTTTCGCCAACTGATAAATATGGTTCAGGAAATGAACCATTTTGAATATGGTTCAATCGAAACAATGGCACGCTCTAATGGTACCCTTATGACACCCTCAAAAATTTTCAATGATAAGATATGGCATGTAATATATCAAACAAATTGGGATGATGTATCATGAATGAATTTAACGTAAAATTATTGATAGTCGAAATTGGTTCAAAGACACCTGATTTAATGGAACCATTATGGTTCATTGGAACTTTCAATGCTAAAATATGGCATGTAACATATCAAACGATTTGGAATGAGATGTCGTGAATGAATATAACGTAAAATTAATGATAGTCGAAATTACTTTCAAGGAACCTGGTTTAGTGGAACCATTATGGTTCACTGGAACTTTCAATGGCTAAAATATTGCTTCAAACGACTGGAATGATGTGTCATGAATGAATATAACGTAAAACTAGCAGAGACACCCGGTGTTGCCCGAGATAATTACAGTTGTAGGTTAAACAGAACAACCTCATAAAGTGAAATAATAAATTTGTTTTCAGTAATTCTACAATTTCCTTCTATAGACGAAGCAGTTGTTCAGATGTTTCCGATGTCCGGATAACTTTTTGTCATCGCTGCCCAATATTCACTCATTTCTTCGCTGGCATTTCGATAGATATGAATTATTGTTATAATCCTTCGAAAGATTATTATAGGACAAAGCACCATATGGTTGTTGGTTTGAAGAGTTGAGTTCATGTATGCTTTGTTATAGGTTATGTCGTCAACTGTAGCTCGAACGAAGGGACTGCCTCCTCTGTCATCTTTCACTCTTTCTCAATTGTCTGCTAACTCTCCATTATCTCCAGTTACGGATTATTATTAAATATTTCCAAGAAAACGTTAACTTCTAAGAAAAGCCCGAACAACAGGAATTCTATTAACAATCCAACCTTCATTATTTCCAACAACGGAAAACACTGATTGTTAAAATAGAAGATGGAAACAATGAAAGTTACATTGTTAATAGACCTATCTTGGTCAGATGACTTTTCAGTGCCGGAGCCTGTCTTTCTCTTTAGCCTCGTGCACACCGATTAATGTCTTAAGTATATACACCATATTGCCATTAATAACCGGACACTTTCGATTTTAGATGTTTTGTCGAATATCTAGAAAAATACTTGACAAATTATCCTGAAATTTCAGGGGGTGTAAAAAGGATGTTACACCTCATATATTTCAGCGAAGGTTTTCTCCCAAAGGCAAATAGGGGACCAGCAAAGAAGTGAACCAAAAAAATAATGTTTGGAATCACCCTGTAAAAAATAATGCTTGAAATGATTGTAGCTGTAGCATATGCTTAAGAGGCTTGTTTTACTTTTCTGTGTTCATTTGTATGAGAATAGCACGTATATTCATGGAGATATAAAGGTTTCTTTAAAAAGGTCGAAATGTTTTCGTAAGTGTTTTGTTTATAACACGCAGAATTTTCAACCCAATGCAATGCCATTTACAGGAAACTTGACAAACTACAATATAGACACCACTCTGCAATCAGGATATAAAAATATTAAATATTTGATGAAATATGAGCATTTTTACTAAATAATGTTTAACTGCGTATGCGCATGCGTTACCAAATTGTCTTTTGCATAATTTATTAGCCAAATGTATAGAGCTACTCTTATAAAAAGTCCAAGCAAATATCGTGACATTGAGAGAGATATCGCCGATAGAATGAGTTGAATTTCAGTTGCTCTCAAAAATATACAAAACGATAAGGGGCTTTCTCCAAACTTTTATTTTTGGATCGGACACCAGTATCAACTTCTTCTCCTTAGCTGACATGAAAAAATACTGACTTCATATTGACTTCATATTGACTTCATTCTTTTAAGTAACTTTAGATTCAGGAAGTTGATAGCTCTGGATGGACGACAAACGATTGGAGTACGCCACCTTTAGGACACCAACAGCAACCGACAATTTAATAGGATACGACTCGAACCATCCACCACAGCAAAAGTATGCAGCAATCAGTTACTATTTCAATAGGGCACAAAAATACCCCATCACAGTGAAAGATAGGAAGGATGAGATCAATCTCACCTTCGACATCGCAAGAAATAATTCGTTCCCTGATAAGATTACATCTTCAATATTGAGAAAAACCAGACGGCCAAGGCAAGAAATCGAAGAAAATAATGAGTGAACATAAGAAGTACGCGGTCTTCACCTATACAGGACCAGAAATAACGAGAATCAGCAACTTATTTCGGAACAAAGGCATCAGAGTTGCGTTTAAAACCAACGACAAATGCCGATATATGCTTAACCCAAGAGTCGTTAACCAAGAACATGAATGTGACTACAGAACCAGCGGTGTATACAAGCTAACAGGCCCCGATTGTGGCGCGTTTTACATCGGATCTACGAAGAGGCCGTTTAAGAAAAGATACGAAGAACACCGCAATTCTTGGTTGAAAGGGGATGGCAAGTCGGCCTTTGCCGTCCATCTCATTAACAATCGACATCAATTCGGTGCCATCGAGAACATAATGGATATCGTAAGGAAGGAACGAGATCATAAACGGATTTTAACAATAGAAGCCTTGAAAATCAGAAAATATATAAAGAATGGAGACAAACGTATTTTAAATAATCAAATTAACTTTGAAAACAGCGCCATTTTAGATGTAGTCAATGATGTGACAAAAACAGCCAAAAAATCGATTCATGAATAACATCGATGTATCGGAGCTCGGTTGTAAGAGCCGTTCTACGAAGGTGTTATGAGTCATCCGCCCCTTCCATTGTATAATACACTCAATCTTGTAATTTATTGCAATTAATTTCATTTATACCCATCAATGTTTAATTTGTATTTAATGGTTTATAAATTTTATATTTATTTTCTTCTATGTTATCTTTGTAAGCTGTCAGTTTATAATTTTATTATTGGTGAACTGTTCAAATAGTCTTGCCATGCCATTGGATTACCTTGTACTTGATTATTGTATGATGATTGTGTTCCCTGCTGTTGTAAACTCCTCCAATGAGAAAGTTTTCAGATTGGAGGGGTATGGCCATAAAAACAGGCCTCCGTTCTTGACTGAACGTAGTTGTATCCTACCCTGAAGATGTGGTTTCCACGAAACGCGTAGGTGTTAAATAAATTAATTACCAAACTTGCTATTTAGTCTGTCTTTGTTTCTATTAAAATTTCTAACATTTAAAATTTGATCCTCGTCAGCACACTTCATATTAGAAATACCCAGGTTTATATCTGGCCTTCTGTCAAATTTACTAACATTAAAATTATCCACAAGGGATTGCCAGCTGTTACTCATCAGAAATTATTAAAGGAACCTTTTCTTACGGAAGTCTGTAACCATTTATGGCAACAAACGACTAATCATTGCAAATTATGATTAATTGGCTGAGATCGATAGTAGTGGAAACGGAAATGGGTCTCTATGAGATAGCGTCTCTATTACCGTCTAGTGAAGTTATGATTGGCCTACGTTAACACGAATTTTAAACCAAAAAAGCCTTTCAAATTCTTTCACTGGAAGTCATTGTGATAAAGTGCTATAGGAATCATTCAACAGGTTGGTTTAACATAAAAAGTTATTAAATTAGTCAATAAGGATGATTAGTAATAAACTAATCAGTATTGAGCGATTAGTCTTTGTCTTTATTTTCAGTTTTTCCAAATTTTTTTCAGTTTATCTCTACAGGCCGGTTCTACCAATGTCGGATAAATCCTCAGATAGCTATCGAAGGTTTAAACTGAAGCCCGGTATACCGCTTCACTTGCATTCTACCAACATTTTTTATTCCTCGGAAAACTTTATCGAAGATATAGAGCACAAGCATTGTAAAGCCATGACCTCCTCTATTATTCCAGAGCTATTCTTAGCGTATAAAATGGTGTATATGCTTTTCATTGTAAAAAGAGTATTCCAGTAAGCGTTGGTGTTGAAATACGGCACGGCAGAAAAAACAAATGCAGCTGGAGAACTCAGACCTCAGAGACGCTAAACTTTCGTTTCGTTTCTCCTTTTGGGGGCTATGTTGTCGATCATTGAAAATGAAATACAGACAGGTAATTTAGATCTAATCTGCTGTTCACTTGCTCCCTAAAACTTATTCCTACCGTCGTAGTTTAAAATGGTAAGTATATAACACGAAATACTATGGTTTTGAAGCCATTTTCAAATCGAAGCGGACTGTAAGTACCGCCAGTAATGCCATTATTGAAATATTTTTTTCAGATTTAATTTGAAATACAAAATTAAAATATAATTTGAAGTTTTAATACGGTTTATTAATGAAAAAAATAAGGAATTTTTTACAGTCATTTTAATACAAATTAATTTATTTAATTATAATTTTAATATTTTTCTCGATAGAGGTTTATTGCATATTATATTTCTTTCCTCATTCAAATCCAGTGACAGAAAAGATGAATTTGTTAGTAAAATTTTTAATATTCTGTGTAAAAACAACTTTTTAATTTCAGAGTCATATTTTTCCTCGCCACCCACATCTAAAACATTGAATGTAATTTATGGATGGCATTAGCTGCTCCATCAAAAGTTTTGAGGTTTTTGAGTTTTTTAAAAGAAGATAGAAAATGTTGCACCTAATCATCTAAGGCACAATTTTGTATTAAATTCTTTTGTGTTCTTTTAAACCTTTTCTCTTTCTTTTCTCCGGTTAGAAGATGATTTTATTGGAAGAAACAGGCCAGATATAAGGGCCGGCCAGGTGGCCGTGGGTTCGAATCCCGCTGTGGGCGTGAATGTTTGTGTTTGTCCCGGGCTGCGTACAGATATAACTTGTGTAAAAGGCGCAAAGTGACCTTAGTAGTCGATGCCAAAATATCTAATAAAACAAACCAAACCAACCACATCTAATACCTCATCCGCACTAGCATTTCCAAGCTAGTTTAGATTGCCGAACTAGTTCCGATTTTCAAGTGCGTACACAACTGGTTTAAACGAAACCGATTTCAGGCGTTAGAAACTGTCTCAGTTTAAGCGAGTTTCCCAAACCTTCTTGAGACAGTTAACTAGCTTCGCGCGTGGAATTGTGGGATCCCAGATCTTTTTTTTTAGAACGCCTTGCCTCTCTCTCGTCGAGGCCTTCGAGATTAACAAGGCCTGAGCATGCTGCTCCGTTTCAATGCTAAAATGCGTGCGAGAGCGATTTCCCCAATCTGCCGCCAGATGTCCTTTTACGTGTAGCATTTTTTTTACACAGTAAATAATTTATTTTAAAAATATTTACATAGCTGTATTTTTTTATTAATTTATTTATAGATGAAATAATGAATTTTAAATTGCCATCTGATGGGAACCATGAAAACGTCGAAAGATTTTAAGTATAGCATTTTTTGACACAGTAGTACTTTATTAAGTAGCGGAAGAATGGAGCTACCACAGCCTACTATATAGATAACAGCCTGTTCAATCAATGAAGCTACCGCAGTAAAGGAGGAGGGCGCTTTTAAGTAGGGTGAAGAAAGCCTTTTTAGCATTGAAAAAGCCTTACCACTGCTACCATTCTATTGTTTTCTACTGGTTAGCCTACAAACAGGCTGTATATTTACATATATATATATTTAATCTTATATATTAATCTTAATTTTATATATTAATATATCAATCTTATTATTTAATACTTAATCTTATATTTAATCTTATATAATTGTTAAAAAAAATTTTTTATAACATGTCGCATTTTTTTTTTTTTGAAAAGTAACATTCTTTGGCTTGTTAATGGTGCATATAAATTAATATCTAGGAATATTAATTTTGACACTTAAAAAGACTTGATCAGCTGTAGCTCTGTGCATAAGTAAACACAGTTGTTACCAAGGTTTTCCCTCACTAAAAGCACCCTCACGTGAGAAGTCGTTGAACTAAGGCGGTCTTAAGATTTCAATGGAAATCGTGTCGATTGAACAGGCTGTTACCTGTGGAGCTACTTATTGTTTTCACGATGTCCGTCCGTCCGTCCCCTTCATAATTTCCGCATTTCTTGAGGTAGAACAGAGAGGTAGAAGGTTGAAATCTGGAATGTAGCTTACTATGGGCATGTGCACATTCACTATTTAGTTTGGTTTTGATTGGCCCATTGGGGTCGGAGTTTCGGGGCTGGAAATTAGAGAGGACCAAAAGGTCTACGCATATTTGTCCATATAAAGGCATGAAATTCGGTATGCCAGTTCCTCTAAGCAAGATCAACATTACTTTAAAGTTTGGGCCAAATTGTCCCAATAGGGTCGGAGTTATGGGGGTGGCAATCACTTGGTCTTTAGAACTATGGCAAACATATGGAGTGTCATATATCATTCGTTCGAAAATGATGAGAAAGGAAAGAAGATATGGTTCTTCTATATTTTCTAAATACAAGGTTCGAGAAAGTCAATTTTTGATTTAAAAAAATGGGGGGGGGTTAAATGTGCAGATGAAGGAATAAAAAAATAGATGAACTCAGGGCTTCCGCTCCTTTCCTATACCTTCCTCGGGAGGCTTAATTTCTTGTTTATTTTTGAATTTTATCATGGTTACAAAAGCACATAATACAATTGAAATAGCTGGCTTTCTTCTTGTTTATAGAGAAAGGACACCTAGTGATGAAATTTCGAAATCGCTCACGCTCGGGAAATAAATGCTTGTTTGCTCGTTTTAACACCATGAGGCATTGAGCACATGTTTTTAACTCGTTTTAACTATTTCAAGTGCGGAAGCATATTTAGCTCTCCAAACTAGTTTAATCTAAAACTGTTTTCAAATAACATCTAAACTAGTTTACTTCAAACTAGTTCAGGTAGTGCGGATGAAGTATTAGGCACAGTTTTTGAGCCATGAAACATACAGGGTCGAGACATTAATATGACCACCTCTCCTCGAACATGTTGGAACGTCCCATGGCATGCAGATGAAAAATCATTGCATATCATTAAAAGCTGACAACAGCAGACGTGTGGTAGCATCCGTTAACACAGCAATTGTCGCCGTCATGGGCAGAGCAAGTGACCTGTCGGACCTCCAAAAGGGGATGATCATTGGCTATCGGGCCAAGGGGGGCAGCATTTCAGATTCGGCCACCTTTGGCTGCCGTTGTGAAGGTGTACCGCGACTAGACGAACCAGACAGTTTCGAGCAATCGAAGAGATAACTGTGGGGCCCCATGGGCCATCGATCCTAGAGGCGAGCGTCGGTTACGACGCCTGGCCAAGACCAATCGGCATGCCACTGTTGAGCAACTGACACAGCAAATGAACAGTGGGGGCACTAGGCGTGTCAGCATCAAGACAGTGCAACGATCCCTCTTGAGGTTGGGTCTCCGGAGCAGGCGTATGGTAACAGCATCCATGTTGACGCCTGTGCATCGCCGAAAACGCTTCCAATTCGCAATGGACTATCGCCATTGGATCTCGGCCGAGTGGCAAAGGGTTGCTTTCTCTGACGAGTCGCGGTTTCTGGTGAACAGAGTGGACGGACGATGGAGAATTCGCCGGGAAGCATCTGAGAACAGGCATCCCGACACCATCGTTGGCAGACGACAGGCTGGTGGGGGAGGTGTGACTGTTTGGGGGATGTTTTGGTGGCATGGTCTGAGTCCGCTGATACCGCTAGAGGGTACACTGAATGCTGTTCGTTACCTGACGATCGTCGCAGACCAGGTACACCCCTTCATGTCGACAATGTTTCCTCAGGGTGATGGCACCTTTCAATAGGACAATGCTCCCTGTCATACTGCCAAAATTGTCCACGACTGGTTCGAGAAGCATGAGGATGAATTCTAGCTACTCCCATGGCCACCAAACTCCCCTGACCTCAATCCCATTGAACATTTGTGGGACCATGTCGATCAAGCGGGAACCTCCACCACGCACGGAGATGGAATTACGGGATGCACTGATCGCCGAATGGTCCCAGATACCTGCAACCACCTTCCGAGGACTTATTGACTCTCTGCCACGTCGACTAGCTGCTGTGCTCGCTGCCAAAGGTGGATATTCCGGATACTAGCAGGTGGTCATATTAATGTGTCCCGACCCTGTATATGGCCTTATCTTTGAGCAATTTTTATACAGATACATCAAAGTTCAATATTTTCATTCAATATGCATCAAAAATCAACATCAGACATCAATATTTTCATTAAATTTCAAGACAGGGGTGAAATTTTTTTTTTATTTTTTTTTATATTTTTTTTTACCCAAATGCTAAATTTGTTTCTTTAATTAGTTTAATTGATGATTATGTGCAACATTTTCTATCTTCTTTTAAAAATACTCAAAAACTCTCAAAACTTTTGATGGAACAGCTAATGCCATCCATAAATGACATTCAATGGTCTAGATGTGGATGCGGCGAGGAAAAATATGACTCTGAAATTAAAAAGTTGTTTTTACACAGAATTTTAAAAATTTTACTAACAAATTCATCTTTTCTGACAACGGATTTGAATGAGGAAAGAAAAATAATATGCAATAAACCTCTATCGATAAAAATATTAAAATTATAATTAAATAAATTAATTTGTATTAAAATGTTTGTAAAAATATTCCTTATTTCATTAATAAACCTTATTAAAACTTCTAATAGTATTTTAATTTTGTATTTCAAATTAAATCTGGAAAAAAATATTTCAATAACTTGTGAATTTACTATAAAGAATTTCATGTAAAAATGGTGATATCACTTTTTAAAGACAGTATTAAAATTATAATTAAAAATATTACTTTGTATTAAAATGATTGCAAAAAAGATTATTTATTTCATTAATAATCCGTATTAAAACTTCAAATTGTATTTTTAATTTTTTATTTCAAAGTAAAGCTGAAAAAGTAATATATATTTACTATCAGGTCGTTGAATATCAAATGTCGAATTGCAGAGGTCATCTTTAATGGCCCTCTAGAAAGGACACTTCACACGTGCTATTCGAAATAACCCCCATTGCAATCCAAACATTGTTGCCAACAATTTGGCAGCTTCTCGAGCCCTCTCCGATAGAATCCATGGTCACGGGACTCAATAAACTCCCGGAATGCGTTTTCGACGTCTGCTTGGGTTAGGAATGTTTTCCTCCGGAGAAATTTGTCCAGGCTCTGGAAAAGATGGTAGTCGGAGGGGAGAGGTCCGGAGAGTACGGGGGGGGGTGGAAACACCTCATAGCCCAGAGCCCGCGCCTGCACGGTCGTTCGTGCAACGTGCGGACGCGCGTTGTCATGCAGCAGAAGGACGCTTTTGCGATGCACAAGTGCAGGTTATTGCTGACACAGTTTTGTGTGCATACGATGCAGTTCACGACAGTAGGTCGCAGCGGTGATCGTCTCCCCCTGCTGCAGGAAGTTGTAATGCACTACACCACGGATGTTCCACCAAACTGTAACCATGAGCTTCCTGGGGTGCAACGGGCGTTTAGGGAACTATCTCGGGGGTTCATCAGCATCCAGCCACTGTGCTGACCGTTTCCTATTGTCGTATAGGAGCCACTTCTCGTCGCAGGTGACAATGCGATCAAGAATCCCCGCTTCTTCATGGCGCAAAAGCAATTCCGTACACGCCTTCAACCGACGCTCTTTTTGGTTTTCCGTAAGTTCATGTGGGACCCATTTGCCCTGCTTTTTCACCTTGCGGATGGTCCTAAGGTGTCTGCTGATAGTCGACGCTGATACAGCATGATCCACTGCAAGGTCCCGAACAATTTTTGACGGGTCCTCTTTCACAGATCGCTTCAGATCAGCGTCGTTCAACACGTTGGGCGGTCTGCCGCGTGGCTCATTTGCCAGGTCCGTCACTCCCGCCCGGAATTTTCGGAACCAACGTTGACAGTACGTTCCTTTATGGTGCCTACACCGAATACCTTATTGATGTTTCGAGAGGCGTTGGATGCAGTGTGATTCAACCTGAACTCGTAATGCCTTATCACACGTAATTCGTATGAAGTCATGACTATCTTCGCTTGGGTTCAAACGCTATTAAATATCATCACAGACATGCAAATTTCAGGCAGCTGGTCGCTGATAGGTTTATCTCTGGGAATGTACCACTTTGGTATGGGTACTTGCTACTAAACGTGGAAACCGTGCTGAAGCGCGGAACCCACCTCGAAATCCTACATTTGATATGCAAAGACCTGATATAAAATATAAACAGTTTTATGCAGGTATAGGGAGAAACCTGGTGCCCTCTAACGTTTATTTACGATACTACTGACTGACAGTTTCCATTCTCAGTGGACAGGCAGTTAGTATCAAGTAGGCAGTGTCATAAGAGGAATAAGTGGCTATCCGACCTCTAGAGGGCCGTATAACTTTATCAGGATATCTGTTGTTTATTCTGGTGTTTATCTGAAGATTTATCCTATCTGAGGATGGCAGAACACCGTTTTGACTTATTCTATCTGAGGATTTATCCGAGGTTGGTAGAAATGTTCCATGTTGTTCTTAGCTCTGTGGATTCCATAATTTCCATTTCCTTTGGCTCTCTTAGAAATTTCTATGATTTTCTCTTATTTTCCAAACTGATGTTCGCTGGAGAAGACGGAGTCATCAAACTTCACTGGCTTATAGAGTGGTTCATACAGGTTTATTTAAACGTGTTTGGATTATTTTGTGTTGTTAGTGAAACCCCATGCACTCATATCTTGTGTTACATCAGAGCTAATTCCAATCATCTGAGCAGAGAGCTTTAACTGTTGGAAGAAAACACAAGACTTGAAGAGTTTAAAAATGTTAAGATGGTGTTGATGTTGAAGTTGATGTTGGCAACGATCAACGGATATCCCATAGAGATGGTTGATAAGCTTATAAAAATACCTATCTTGGAAAAAACAAACTGAAGAAGCTACAACATTTGGAAAAATTGAAGATAAAAGCAACCAGAAGTTCATTTGCTTCCTGCACAACAGAAACTTTACTAGAGGCTTAGATAAGATTTACAAAATCTTTGGGTTTCGTGTTTCTTACAAGAGCGAGTATACAACAAAAAGATTATTGGTAGGCACAAAGGATAAAATCCCTAAACATTACAGGTCTGGTTATCTATGAATTAGGATGAGATTGTTGTAATATGAAGTAGAGTAGTGTGAAAATTAATGTGAACAAGAGGAAATTTTCACATAATTTGATTTCCTATGTTTGGCAGGCCTGATTTACAGCTGATATGTAACTCTAATTACGCTGAACTGTTTACTGTATTGTAATAAAATACTCACTAAAATAGTTACTTCATGTTTCAATAAAAATACCAAAAATTCCTTCTTGTTCACATTAATTTGCACATTACTGTATGTTAGCCAAAGTCGTCGCCGCATTAACACTAGAATTAAGGAGTATTTCAACAATATAAAGAACTGTAGGCCAGAAAAATCAGCGCTAGTGCATCACCTTGCCACGTGAATTTAATTAATAAACCCTCTGAGGACGACGAGGATTTTTTCAGGGGGAAAATCCTGAGATCCTTCGGAAGGGAAGTAAAGCCATTAGTCCCGTGTAGTCGTTTGCCGGCTGCACGTTAAAGAACTATTGCGAGCAAAATTTGCGGCCCCTATAACGCCGTCCTGAAATGACCATGGCAGTTGAAAAGGACGTCAATACCAAACAAACCAAACCAACCAAACCTAAAGAAAAATTTTGCCCGGAGCGGATGCCTGCGGACAGAAGATCCCCACACACAATTCAGAAATGCACTGCGCACTCTCAGAAGATCTTTCAAGGAAGATAAGGTGGATAGGACTTGGATGTTGAAAGCGGCAAAACATGAGATTTGACGAACCGCACTTTGACAAACATCGAGGTAGAAAAACGAAAGTTTGTCAAGACGGAAAACACTTCTCGATCAATTGTTGCAAAGTGAGAAGAGTCCATAGTCGGTAGAAACGAAAATACGTAATCTAGCAGTCACTTTTCCACATCATGTTATTATTATAACTCATGTTAATGGAAATTCCTTTAAGATAGTCACCAGTCCAATTTCCAATGGCAATACCTTTAGACTTGACGAGGTTGATGGTACTCCCCGTCGAAGCACTAAAGAGATCAAAAGTTTCTTTATGGATGTTCTGGGAATATGAATCCGACGTAAAGAACACTACGTCGTCTGCGTACGCAAGCGTCCTTATGTCAATGGACGCAACTGGCAGATCATACCCCCGAACATCTGGGTGGCGATTCAGATATTGTAGTAATGGTTCCAAATAAAAAATGTACAGGAGAGGGGGTAACGGGAACCCCTGCCTGACACTTTTAAAAGTTCGAAGGTGGGAGATATGGAACCATTAATCACCACGCATGATGTGGACGAAGCATACAGTGCGAGAATGATCGCAGCAAAAGACCGAAGATGAAGATGACAAAACACTTCGAAAAGAAAGGATAGGTTCACTTTGTCGAAGGCCTTTTCCTGGTCAAGTGCTTAGCACAGCAAGAGTCTGTTGACGCTCATGAGCTTCCTCCATAACACACCGGATGGTTATTATATTATCAGACATCCTGCGAAATGGAATAGAGCAGGACTGTCCAAGATCGAAGAACTCATCGGTGAAAAGTTTGAGCCTTTGGTAGAGGACACCACTGATGACCTTATAATCCGTATTAAGAAGGGTTATCGGCCTCCACTGGGTTACTTTCAACGGACCCGGAACCTTGGGAAGAAGTGATGAAGGAAGGGTTGGTAATGATGGAATTAAACATTTGCACCAGGAAAGGCCCAAGAAGTTTCCATGTGGCTGTGTAGAAAATGTACGGAAAGCCGTCCAAGCCCGGGCTGGACTGTGCACAAGCATCCGCCGACAGAAACTTCCTGACTTCATCTTCGGCGAAAGGACATATAATAAAGGCATCAGGATCCTCAGAAAAAGGTCGCAGCGCCTCTATTCAACTCCTCGTGGCATCCAATGGGAAGATTGGGTGACTAAAGAATGATGAAAAGTGGGAGTAGAAAGCTGATAAGATGTCAGAATCAGCATCCACCTCCCCACCCCCTTCCATCACCAGGCGGTGACATCGCTTGGCGTTAGCTCGCAGTCTCTCCTCTGAGAATGCTGCGAAGACGTTAGCAGCCCAGATGAGTTTGGCTCTGAGCACTGCGCCAGCTGCTTTACGGATCATTAGAGCATTGACTTCGCTCTTTACCTGTCTAATGTCGGCAGTAAACTCCTCCTTAGGGGTGGAATTACGGTGGAGTCGAAGTATCTCTTGCAGCATGAGGAGATGACGATGACGGCGTCTGGCAGCATCCATTCCAATCTTCCTGAAAAATCCATGATTTTAGTTTTAAGAACAAGCCACAACGCATGAGTCGAAGGCACATTGTGGAGATGTTTTTCCACAAACTGAAGGAACAATCCCCAGTATTCCTCGTCGTCGAGCAGAGAAACATTCATAAACCAGTTATTGGAAGCATTACCTGTAGCTGATGCTGGAAATGGAGAATTGCCATGATGGCACTATGGTCGAAGAATGAATATGGAATGTCCTCCATTAAACCAGGTGAACCAGCAAATGCATTATCGATCAGAAAAAGATCTAATTGTGATGACACAGTGGGTCCTCGATGGTAGGTGGATCAGGATGGTTACATCGTGGAGAGAGTATCCAAAGATCAAATGACGCATTTTGCTGGCACAAACAATGTACATGTCCAGATGAAAAAATGTTATTACCATCTGGATGGCAGATAAAGTCACCAGCAAGCACTATAGATACAGATGAGCACAGGAAAATATCCGTTTCTCTGCCAAATCACCAGGAGTATACACATTAAGTTGGCACCAGTTGTTGAGATGTCTAAGTCAATCACTCTGTACGACTGCGAGGGGTTGAAGATGATGGTGACAGCCCCTCGACCATGCGGGGAAAGATCCACGAGGGTACTGGCTGAGAAGGCTGGGAAGGTCGTAGCACTGTTGTGTAGAGGCTAACTTGACCTCTTGGAGCAAGAGAATGTCTGGCCTATATAGAGGAATAAACGTTGACAACACCAATTGCTTAAAAGAGGAACCAAGGGATCGAGCATTCAGGAAGATAACCTTCATTCTGAGATTTTAAGATGGCGGAGGCTGGCTTGGATCCGATGGAGACAGGCGCCTCTTGGTTGTGGATTGAGGTTTAGAAGTCTTTCAGATCGTTAGCGGACTCGATGAGATGAGCTGCGCTAATGGCTTGCATTACTATCACGCTCGGAGGAAGATGATGCCATTCCGTCCTTCCTACTGCGATGTCGTCTGGCTTTTTCTTGCGAGGGCTTTTAGCCGTCGCAAGCTCATCCCGCTGAGGGGTCACTTCACCAGCTGCCGGATCTGACGATGACACTGAAGCTAGAAAGGGCGCACAGATGATTCTCAATGGCTGCGATGCTAGAGGAAGGGCAGGGAAATCCTCCTTCATAAACGCCGACTCGGAACACACTGAGGCATTCATGTCGTCCTCTGCAGAGCTCATTACTCCAGCCATTCGACTCTTGATGTAAAGGTGGAGGTGGTGATTCCACACACAGATCTCCGGAGGCGAAGGCATAACCAAATTACGTGGCTCTAAAGGCATAGGCGGTGGTGTCATTCTCTGTGGTAGCTGGGCTGAAAATTCCTGAGGCGGTGATGGGCTGAAAATTCCTGGGCTGGCAACAATTGTACTTGCCCACTATCTTCTAACAGTCTTCAGGACAGGGCAATCTCTTCGAACATGCGTTGTTTTTTTGCACTACCATCAGCAACCTCATTCCCTTGTATTACACGAAGATGCGCTTTCCGTGCATTAAAAGCGAGTCTGGAATGTCTCGTTCTAGCGTCATGTCAAGGAGAATATCTGCTGTCTGAAGGCGGGGAGTGTCGAGTTGTTCTGGATGGTAGAAACTGAGCACCTGCCCATAATCCGAATAAAACGTCTGATGTAATCCTCAAACAGAAGCGGAGAAATTCCTTGATATGCATAATAAGATGACCAGGGTCAGCTTGATACAGATTGATGGTGGTATTGCCAAACTGTATGCACTCAGAAGAAAAATAGTCTGCCACATTTTGCTGCCTGCAAAGCATCCTTGACTCAGTCGAAGAAAAAGCATTTGCAAGACAGTAACAGCGGAATCGCCAAAGAGTAGAATAGGGGGTATGCCGGTTTGGCTTTCAGCCCCTTCATGAAATTGCAGATGCCATAAGGGCCATCTGCCACAATCATAATCAGAGATAAACAAAAGGAAGAAAGAAAATAGTTCGGGGGGGGGGGTCGCTCACCTAAGAAGCACAAATTCACAAAAAGTCTTTACTCTACAAAGTCAATATCACAGGCAAAGGACACCGCGCAGAAGAAACTCTAAGTCGGGCAACCTAGAATCTTTTACTTCTCTCTGACGTATTTCTACTCTAACCATTTCCTCGCTCCATGTCTTTTTATCTTCCTTATTTTCGTTGCTCATTTTGCTTTCCGCCAATTGAGCTTTCCTGTTCCTCACTCACGGCATGAGCGATTCCCTTCTTGGGGGAGTGCTGGCGGGCATCGCTGCTCAATGCCATCTCACATGATTTCCCGATCACTTGTCTGCGATGAGGTAACACAGTGGCAACGGGTGCATAAAATGTACCAAAATAATCAGATATTGGCACTTATAATTCGAATTTTACTGGTACGGGCAAGTAAGTTGTCAAGTTATATTGAAAGATTGAATATTTTTTCACCAATTTGTAATTAAGTAGGAACTTTCCAAAAAATTTTAAATTCAGCAACCAATTCGTAGATGGTGTCATACTTTTTTCATAATTTCTGGAGTGTTGAATTCTAATGAAACGAAATAAAATTACTGGGGATTGACAAAATAATATGAGAACCTGTAAAATTGAAACAACAAAATTAGCAGAGGGATAGCCAAAGTTTTCTGATTGTGGCTTGATTCCTACGTAAGAATGGGCAAATACACAGATCTTGCACAGTGTTTAAATGAATACACGCGATGGAAGGCCTTGTATTGTTCAGAAAGTATGTCTGGAGTTGGCAATATAGCACGCATTCTTTCCTCTAAAATAGCGTAGAAAGGTTAAACGATCTTAAGGAGAGGGGACTGAGAAAAACAGAATATATACTGCACTTCATTCTCCTGCTCATGGAATTATGCTAGGATATTCTTACATGTGTGAAAAAGGGCGCATTTTTGTCTTGGTTGGAGATGATCTACCAGAATACTGAAATAATGCTATGGTGTGACCTTCCCATGCAAGATTACAGATGGCCCCAGTTTACGAGAAGATGTCGCAATGCACCTGTCCTAGTACAACACCTCCTAGAAAGAAAGCCTGCGCACTGAAACGTCATACATTGTTACATCACCATAAGAAGTTATGTTAATCGCATTTCTACCAATAATAAGCCCTAAATTATGACTTCTTATGATCATGTAAGAACGTATCATGTTTCAGTGCGTAGTCTTTCCTTCTAGGAAGTGTTGCCTAGAATCTCCTTCATACGTACATGACAGTAGCAAGAAGGGAGTCAATATGAAAGGCATTTGCGGGCGATATCCAGACATAAACACTTGATGATCTGAATAAAGGTAAAAAGAGTCATCAAACTAGATGATCTGGTCTCATTGCTATTCTATGAACTCTGTGCACCATTTTTGTAGCTATGGAAGAAAAATACCAGGAAGCGAAACTCCGAGTACTTTTATGGTGCTATCGTCTATATGTTGGCGTCGGAATTAATCTTAGTGACATCACTTAAAAGTACTCGGCCAACGACAGACAGGTCAGAGCACTCAAAAGTCACCTTATCATCGGAGTCTGACCAACACTATAATATTCATTGTCTCCATCTTGGATTTTAATAATCAGTATTTTATCATTTGTTGGAAACAATGAAGGTTGAATTGTTGCGAAGACCCCGACGGTCAGGTGACTTTTGAGTGCCCAGGCATGTCTTTCTTTGGGCACGGTAAATGTAAATATGTCGTAATTTTATGTCATGTCATCATACAGATCAGTCAACCACAATTCTCCGTCTTAATGGCTCACGGATACCAGATATGAAACACGTTTATTGTATGAAAATGATAAAAAGTATTTTATTCGAAGTATTGCCCATCGCTGGCTATATATGTTTCCCACGTGTCTAACAATTTGTGGATGCCACGCCAAAAAAACTGTTGCCCTTTTGAAGCAAACAAGTCTTTTCGTACATTTTCGTAAGAAGTGAACCGTTACAAGCAAGTGCGGGTACATCGATGCATGTAAGTAGTAATCGGACGGAGCCAAGTCTGGTGAGTAAGCCACATGCGAAAGTATATCTCAACTAAACGCCTCAATCGTTTCCTTGACCAGTTTTGCTGTGTCTAATGGTGCATTATCATGAAGCAAAATCAGTTTGTGTTGCCTTTTTTGATATTCTGGTCGTTTTTCACGCAAAGCTTGATTCAAATCGATCATTTCTTGTCGGTAGCGTTCAGTATTAACGGTTTCGCCAGGTTTCAGCAGCTCATAATAGATGACACCCTTCTGATCCCACCAAACGCAGAGCATCGTTTCTCATGTCAAAATTGCCACTTTTGAATTTTTTTAAACCAGTCAAAGCACTGTGATTTACCAAGAGCATGCTCACCGTAAGCTTCGACAAGCATTCGATGCGATTCTGCAGCAGTTTTCTTCAAATGGTAACAGAAAATCAATGCTGTTTGCAAATCGTAGTTTCCAGGCACAAAATTCGACATGTTCAATGCTATTAGAAACTATGCTGTTGTATGGAACTTGTATTGTTGTGAGTTGAAAAATCCATGTTAGATGTCAGAGTAAGAAAATAGCGCCAACGATGCGGTTTGACAATAACTACATTGACAGCTAGGGCCATCTATGGGCAAATTCCGGTTTCATATTTACAGACCTGGTATGTTGGTGTAAATAACTTACTTTGTTTTTCTTAGTCCATGTGGTCATTTCCTAATCATGACCAGAGACAAATGAAAGAAAGAGACCGGCAGGGCCCTATTCATTTCGCTGAGCGCTACTGGTGCCAGCGGAAGTGCAGCATTCGCCATGTTACGATTGGCAAAAACCTAAGGCGGCATATATTCTCAATGTAATTTCAGCTCTTTATGTAGATGATTTCTGGAAGTATTAGTAAGCATAACCTGTTTTCTGATTTTTTAAAAAAAAACTTTATTGTATTAACTAATGACAACGTATACTTTTAATAACTCCAAATAAATGATTCAATGCCTAACGAATTTTTAAAAGACAAATATTCAAAAATTTTAAATTATAAGAAAAGGAAGAAATAATTCTCAGTTCAATAAAATAATCAATTTATTAATCCACATATTGTAATAAGCAATTGTTTGCGATTGTTTCACATCGGCCTCGGTAACTCAGTAGTTGCGTTATCGCCTCTGATGCCCGAGGACGCGGGTTCAACTCCGGCCGAGGACGACGAGGATTTTTTCAGGGAGAAAATCCTGAGATCACGCACTCCCTTCGATAGGGAAATAAAGATGTTGGTCCCGTGTAGTCGTTTGCCGGGTGCACGTTAAAGAACCCTTGCAAAGCAAAATTTGCCGCCCCTATAACCCTGTCCTGAAATGACCAACCCCTATTAACGTCCTAGAAGTTGAAAAGGACGTTAATACCAATCAAACCAAACCAAACCGATTGATTCACATGCATTGCCTCGGGCAGTTTCTTGCCAATCCCAATATGGCGGCGCGAAGGCACCACTAAAGGGGAGGTCACTACCAGTCTCTTTCTTTCATTTGTCTCTGATCATGATACGTTAAAAACGACAAGAATTTATATTAAGAAATGTATACCGTATTCAACATATTGCATTCAAATAATTTATCCTCCTTCAGGATATCACTTAATTCCCAGCGGTAACCAGCCAAATAGCTTCCGATACCAGCGGCCAGATGGCGTCTGGATTCAAAAATTAAATGCATTAAATCGGTACGAGTTTCGCTTCCTCGTCTTCTTCTTCCATGGTCGTAGCTTCAAAACAGTGTACCAATAATGGTTTAGGAATAGCCGTTTTGACGATTTGGTTTATACGAGGTCTTGGAGATTGATACTCATGACTCATGTCGAAAGTCATCTGGGCCATCAAAGTTTTTGGCCCACAATCCTCTTCAAAACTTGACTATCCCTGTCAGTAAGACCACTCTTCTGTTTCGAAGATGATGTTTTCCCATGTTTTGTATAGGGAGTGCAAGTGACGTCATTTGTGCGATTAAGGGGCCGAGAGCCTAGGAAATGGGATCGCTGGTTCCAAACATTGAAACCATTTGAAATATGCGTACTAGTAACGTTGAAACGGGCGGCCAGTAAAAATGATATCTCTTAAAGTATTATGCGAATTTGTGTAATTTATATTATTATTAAGACATTTAATCCGTTATATAATTTATAAATTAATATTAGAACGATTTTTAATCACTTTTAATCACTTAACGAAAGAATGCCATCGTTCGCTGATCTTTCTTTCTTTTGGAAAACGATACGTGTGTAAATCGCTGTTTTGGCTCCTTCTTGAGCAGTGAGGAACTCAACAAATTCACATCTTATAAGTGTTATAAACACTGGGTTTATACAAAGCGATTTTATTCCACCTCTACGTTGGAACCAATGTTAAATCCCGAAGCGAGAAGACTTTTTTGGAACCAATTCGAGTCACGTGACTGAAGAGCATCCAGGATTGACTAAAACACTGTATAAAGAAAGTATGGACATTTCGGGCCAGGCATCCATTTTGATGCCTATTTCGATACGATGATTGCCTCTTTTTTGCAGCAAATTCAAACATCAGAGCACATTCCTCTCTAACTTTTATCAAAAAGGAATTGTTCAATCTGCAAGTTTGAATTTACTGCAAAAAAGAGGCAACCATCGTATCGAAAGAGGCATCAAAATGGCTGTTTGGCACGAAATGTCCATACTTTCTTTATACAGTGCTTTAGGATTGACGTTACACTTGCACTCCTAATAAGCCGTCATAGCAGTTGATGCACTACTCCTTTCAAAACACACTAGCATGGATGTATTCGTTCACGAGGATCAACCTTGACGCGATCTTTGGGCGCCTGACAGTTCCAACTTAATGACCTTAAACGGCTAACATGATGTTCACATAATCAGTCGAGCCACATTCTCATAACCACCATCTAGTAACCAGAAAATCTCCCCGGGCAGCACGAACAGCAGATAGTGTCACCGAGAGTGTTTCGAGCCGTGCAGACTCCAATGCGTCTGATGGGCGATGGAAGGGTGTGTGATGGAGGAGCCATTGAAGTGATCCCAAAAGTGTTCTGTTTTATTTAGATCTGGTGATTGAGGAAGCCAGATAAGAACTTTGAAATCTTACGTCATCCTCCTTCAACTACTCCCCGGAAAATTCTGGCCAAATGACATGTCCTCCTGGAATATTCCTTCCGCTGTTGCGTCAGTTCGGTCTGCGACCGCGTCATCGCCGTTTATACGCAATGGTGCCCTTATCACAGCAGCACGCTAACTGTTCACAAAATGAACCGTTTCAGAAATACCACTCTTGGCCTGAAAGACAGAGTAAAACATCTGACATTTTATACCCACCAAACGAGCTCGTGCCTCGTGCGTTTAATTTTATGGCGTAAGCGCTGCTGACGGCAAAGTCGGTCGTGGTAATAATATTGTGGATCGGATCTGTACAATCCGCATGGATATGAATTAGAAACTGGATCGCTTACGCCTATGGGCTGAACGTTGAAGATGCGTAACCAAAAAGATAATCGGAAGTCCGGGGCCCAGGTAGTAGTACACGATAAGAACGGGGAGAATTCTTTCAGCAGCTGTATTTCATAGGCTTGGCTAACGAGAGGAGTATCAAGAAATTCATCTGTCTCAAATTGCAAACGAGAGAAGGACTAAGAAAATATTGAATAAATATACTTATCTTTTTATTTTAGTATAATGTAATATATGGATAAAAATCTGTAACGTTGCACGTGTATTTTTGGCGGAAATTTCATACTGTTCAGATCATCGTTTCCTACCATCGATCTCAATACAAAACGAGATAGAAGAAAGAGAAGTACGGTACTGGGTGTATATTCAGTGAAAGTTTTAGCATTTAATGTTTTTACAATGAAAGCTATGCAAATTATTTTTATAAAAAATCTGAGCCATGGTTTGATTTGCATGGAATACTTCGGAACTTTTATCTGTTGGCTTTGAATAATTCATAACATTTATTCTACTACATGATGGGTTGTGGATATTAATTAGTTTCTAATTAATATCCATGGTATGGTATGCGAAATTTTTTTTCACAGATCGGTCTATCGCTGTATCGAAAAGAATAAACATTGAAAACAATTGCTGTGGATCATTTAAGTTTTCAAATTATCTCTTAAAATTAATTTCATGAATACATTTTATAATACATAACCAAATTCATGTAAAATTGTAAATTACAGGTGAGAAATTATTTTTAAAATCAAGTTTTTAAATTATCAATTAACTCATAATGATCTAATAAATTAAATTTTTAAAATTAATTATGACTGCTTTTTAATAAAAATATTGTCACCTTTGGAGTTAAAAATAATTTAAAGTATATTAACACAATTAATTATAAAAGTTGTTTTAAAATTTTAATTTATTAATCATATAATAACATTAAAAAATATGTAAACTGCAGAGATATTTTCAGTTGATTTTATGTAACATTTACCATAAATAAACCATTGAATGATTTGAGAATTATTTACATTATCTTTTATCCATTATAATATATTTAAAAAAAAAATCATTTTTGAGTTGTATGGTTGAAAAATTAAAAGGCAAGTTCGGCTCGATTTTGAAATTACATTTTTAGTAGAAACATAACTGTTGTACCCATAAATAAACAGGGACAACAGTAATGTTTCCATTAAAAATGTAATTTCAAAATTGAGTAGAACTTGCCTTTTAATTTTTCTACCATACAACTCTAAAAATGATTAAAAAAATATTATAATGTTTAACGTTTTCGAGCGTGAACGTTTCCACTCGAGGCTAATGGAGAGTGATACAAACATACTTAAAAATGTTAAAATGTTTTCTTCAGAATTTTAATGTTATGAAATAGTTACTCCCCAACGTAAATGCAATTGTTAGAATTGTTAAGAAATTGTGGGGAATGTTTTCTTGGCATGAATTGAGTCCTCTGATATCTGCAGATGGTCGTTTGAATGCCAAAACTTACATAAACATTGTTGCAGATCAAGTTCACCATACATGCTCACAGTTTAGCCACACGCAGATGGCTCATTCTAGCGGGATAAGTACATGTAGAGCCTGAAACTCTATGGATTAAGGAACATGACAGTGTGTTCTCCTTGGTGCAATGGCCGGCTCAGTCCCCAGGTTTCAACCCCATTGAATATCTTTGGGATGAGCTGGAAAGGACGGTTCGCAATTTGCCTACACTTCCATCGAATCACCGGGAATTGTATGAAGATCTCATGTCTGCATGGCTGACATTCATGTTGAACGTTGTCAGCATCTCATTGAATCCATGCCCAAACGAATACTAGCGGTATTGAGGGCTAATGGAGGTTCAACACGCTACTGGACAAGTGTACCTCATGAAGTGCTAGGTCCGTGTACTTCTTACAAATTATAAAAAAGTGATATGATAATCACACAAAAGAACAACCTGCACGGTTGTGTAGGGATGTTATTACCGGTATTACCGGTTTTCTAATAAAAAATGCATTTCGGTATACCCATAATAAACATTGGTAATACCGGTAATTAAAAATCATTAAAATGCACTTATAAATGCTTCTTATCCGAAATTACATCCTGCAGTTAAAAATGGAAATGTCAACTATGTAACGCTTCTATGTAACTCCACTGCACTTATTTGTGCTTGGATATCAATTGAACAGCTTTGAGAGCATTGGAATCCATACAGGGATCGTAATAAGTTATTAAATGCTGACAGAGTCTGCTCTACTTGGATTTTCTTTTCTGGTAAGAGGTTTTTCTTTTATACAGTGTTTCTGAACTGTCTGTTCTGTTCCAGAGAACTGAAAAAGCAGAAAATATCACATGAACATGGTGTCCTGCAGTGTAAGAGTTACGACAATTCAATGAACCGACTGAAGAAAATTGTGCTCTCTCAACATCAGATTTGAAACATTCTTGGAGCATCATTGTTGGCTGATACCAGTCTGAATTGCCCAATTGTTGATAAGCACCGATTAACTGCCACCTTTCCTAGACGAGGGATAGGTCGGGGAGGACCCATGTCGTGGCCACCACGCTCACCTGACATCAACCCATTGGACTTCTTCTTCTGAGGGTATTTGAAACTTTTGTTTATTCTGCTCTGCACCAGATGTTGCAACACTTCGACAGCGGAACCTGGATGGCTACGACATCATCCGTCAAACACCTGGGGCCTTAGTCTGGACTTTTGTGAGTTCCATCGTGAGACGTGTTGACGGTGTCACGTGGTGCAAACACGTTTGGCGAGAGGAAAATGGTAGTCTCGACACTCAACGCATCTGAACGCACTACTCACTTTATCTCGCCTGATGCGTTTGCTACACATGTGGTCGACAGCCAGTGAGATGTCTGAGTTTTATACGTGTTGGTGATTTCCATCATGGAAGACGGATATGTGGACGGATATGTTATGCTGTCAGCTATCGAAACATTAGAAAGGGATGAAAGACGTGCGCTAAGAAGGGAAAGAATTCTTAGGCCACGAATGAATGCCTTTGATCTGCATGACGACCATTTTCGCAGATTATTTAGGTTACAAAAGAATTAGCGAATCAGCTAGTTGACGAACCAAACAACCTGAAGCACGTGCTAACTCTACGTTCAACAAGTAATGACGAAATAATCTTGCGATTTGATTGGTTATAGCATTTTAACCTCCACCTAAGATCCCTTTTTGCATATCCCATAATTCAATTAGCAACGCGTACGGCCGATGGCTACGAATTGTGACTCACTGATCGAGTTAACCTGTTCCAGACTACCGATTTGTGAGTCGAGAAAATTTATACGTGTTAAACAACCGCGATGAGTTCGAGGTGAAGTGAGGTGAGGTGAGGTGAGGTGAGTAAAAGTCCAGACTAAGGCCCCTGGTATTTTCCAACGGATTTGCCAATATATGCAACGACATACACAGACTTCCTTGGAGTCTAGCGAAGCCCACTTTGAGCATTTTCTATAGCAAATGTATTAATTTAATATACCGTAGATCGGCCTCGGTGGCTCAGGGGTTGCGTGATCGCCTCTGATGCCCTAGGACGTGATCGCCTCTACGTGTGTCACCAGCGGCAAATGAGCATTAGTAGGATAATCGTCAATGTCATATTGTTGATGATTAGATCTAGGTAAAAAAATTCTAACATCGAAAGATTGCAGCTGTTATCAAACTAAACTTGGAAATAATGAATCGAGTTAGGCCGAGGACGACGAGGATTTTTTCAGGGGGAAAATCCTGAGATCACGCACTTCCTTCGGAAGGGAAGTAAAGCCATTGGTCCCGTGTAGTCGTTTGCCGGCTGCACGTTAAAGAACCCTTGCGATGCAAAATTTGCGGCCTCTATAACGCCGTCCTAAAATGACCATAGCAGTTGAAAAGGACGTTAATATCAAACAAACCAACCAACCAATATACCGTAGAAATAAGTCACACACTTTGTAAGTTCTATACGCTGTAGTTTCCTCTTCTGCAGGGTACCTTCAAACCGTTAAGGCTCTAGAAAAAAGCGTTTTCGATCCCATGGTCATATGATATTTTCTGCTTGTTTTGGTCCCTGGAACATATCCTGAAAGTTTGTACAGACCATTCGGAAACACCCTGTATACAGGCATTTCCAAGCCACAGTTCGTAGTATTTTTTCATTAATATTAGTGCTTTCAGAATCACATCAGCGTTTGAAGTATCCGAACAAACCTTGTAAATTCTTTTATAGGCATGAGAATATTCCGCGGATGCACTTTTTCTGTTATGTTATTTCAATAATAGAATGCTTCCTGAACGATTTTACTTTTTTTTACTGCTTAGTTTTTCCCCTAATTTTAGTTTTAGTGAGTATCAAGGGCTTAAATTTCTTACGAGTTTATTTTAATGTTCAATACAAATTACACTGCTCAAAAGAATTAGGGGAACACTTCTGAAACCATTTGTAAAATCTCAAGATCAAGACTCCCGATAAAATGTTTCATAGTTTTTGATAAGTTAGATATGGTCTATTGAAATCACTGGGTGTTTTTTCGAGTTTCTACTTTTCCATGAGTTTAAAGTGAAAGTGCCAGAGACCCTTTAAAAACAGAATGGTCATAACCATATGACAAAGGTCACACGGTCTTCAAACAGCATTAATTTGCATGTTAAAGCTCTGATACAGTATTCGAACGTTTAATTGAGACAAAATGAGACATCTCAGGCTGGAGGAAGTTGCAATAGCTGTTACGCTGCTCCAAAAAGGCTACTCAATCAGGTCCGTCGCCAGACAGCTTCAAGTGTCACCTTCAGTGATCCGTCGTGCATGGAATCGTTTCCAACAGACTGGTCGTTATTCGCGAAGAGCTGCACAAGAACGCAGACGCGATGTCTTCAAACTTCTGCTCTTCGCCGACGAACATCAACTGCTAGAGACTTGCAAAACGACCTACGTGCGGCATCTGGAGTGGTTGTTTCTGACCAAACAGTCAGAAACAGACTACGGGAAGGTGATTTGAGAGCCAGAAGGCCGAATTGTGTACCTCATCTCACGCGCCGACACCGAGAAGCCCGACGTCGGTTTGCCCAACAACACATCAACTGGCAGCTGCGTCAGTGGCGGTATGTACAGACGAGCCTAGATTTCGCCTAACTCCAGATGCTCTGGAGAGCGATTTGCAGAAGCAACAATGCAACGAACAGACATAATGGGATGTGGTTCAGTTATGGTTGGGGGGGGGGGGCAATCTCTATCGACAGCCGCACTAATCTCGTTTTTGTGTCAGGACGTCTCTATGCTGAAGTCTACATCAGGGACATTTTGGAAGATCACATTTTAGGCTTGTGTTGTGGGCCCTGATTTTGTTCTTATTCAGGGTAATGCTCGTCCGCATACAGCACGTGCCACTGAGGAATTTCTTCCAGCATTGGAGCGGCCAGCAACAGGTCCGGACATTAATCAGATCGAGCATGTGTGGGACACGCTTGAAAGACGCATGGGGCAACACCCAACAAGTCCACAATCATTGCGCGACCTTTCGCAGGTCCTCATTGAAGAATGAGAAAACATTCATCAAGTAGACATCCGTCGACTTGTGCGGAGCATGAATCGGAGATGCGCAGAGATGCTTGGAGCTCGTGGAGGGAATAGACGTTACCAGAGAACACTTCTAGGGAACAGTTTTCTCAGTTTAGTTTCACCAGGGGTTACGTCTGTCATTTGTTTTTTCGAAAGATGCTTGGAAAACTAAGCCATGCACTTGTTTATTTGTTGAATAAATTGAGACCGTTTCATGTGTTCATGGGTTGTACGGATATTTTCATTCATTTAAATAACATAGGCGTTTATATTGTGTTCCCCTAATTCTTTTGAGCAGTGTAATTATAAAATGCATTAAATATAAAATTTATTAAAAATTGAAGAAAAGATTTTAGTGTATTAATAGTAAAAATTTTATTTTAAGTTATATTTCTTGAAATATTTTTATTACCGATATTGATATTTACATTTTCGGTATTACCGATAATAATGACAATCCTACAGTCGAGACTCCACTATTTACAGATTTAAAACTAACTTTAAATTTATTCATTTTGGTTATTTTTAGGTTGTTAAATATAATTAACCGTGACAAAATTAATTACTTTAAATCATCCTGTCAACGTTTACAAAAACTCAAAACAATCAGATAGGGTAAAATTGAAAAACTAAGGCTACCTTTGTATAACCACTTTTGAAGTGGAGAGTAGTGATGAGCGTGATTTCACTACCTGTGACTTTTTCACTGATAGAGATATTTCACAGGTAATCACTGCTACTCTCGAACATTCGAAACCGTTACCAGTGATTTTCACAAAAGCTACTCTCGAACCTGTTATCGTTACCAGTAGTGATTTTACATGTGATTTTCACTGTTTCACGGTCAATCGAGGAAACTGACGCATGCGTTAAGGATTATAACTCTTTTAACCAATCAGAATTCACAGGAAAGAGAGCATTCGCTTTTTCCGTGATGTTTTCTAGCGATCGTTGATTAATTGACCAAGCACTTCGTACTAGTGCTTGTTTCTATGTCGTTTATCGATAATATTTCGTACATAAAGTTTCGTTTCATAAAAACATAAAAAGTAAAGGCTCCTGATATATTTATTTTATTTGTATCTGCAATTGATAAACAATAGATGTGATATCTAATTCTAGTGACATCTTCACGGAATACCGTGATTTCTTTATTTGTAGACATTTGTATATTCAGAGGGATAGCAACTAATTTTATTGTCTATATATTAATTATGCAATGATCAAACACGAAACGATATATATAGGGGGCCGGGAGAACTTGGTCAAATATCGATGTCATCGATAATTTTTAATTGAATTACATGTAATTAATAAATCCCAATAAGAAAAACGGGACAATCCCGCAAAACCGAGACGTAACCCTATATACATGTATACTATCTACAAGCAGTTTGTTAATACAATGATAAAAAGCTGAATATAAAACTGTATAACAACAATAACATAATATAATATAATATAATATAATATAATATAATATAGTTAACAACAGTGGCGTAGTCAAAGTGAGGGGGGGGGTAAGGAGCTGCACTTCTCCCGCATTTTCATTGCTTTAGGGGTCGAAAATTGCAATGAAAGAATTCTGTGATATGCCCTCCCCCCTCCCCAGAGGAATTTCAGCGCATGCTATTGGTTACATTGACTTGGTATATTATCCCAGGGAAATGGAAAATCAACAGAATGGAAGAGTATACTTTCACAATAAAATATTGTATAATTCTGTATACAAGTTCACTTCCGTTTAAAAATATAAATTACTCGTTTATTAGAATATCACCATCCACGCGCTAAGAAATTACTCCAATAAATTTTGTATTCAAATATACTGAGAATAATTGAAAATAAAATTAGACGCGCTACAGGGTTATCCAAAAGTCATTTCACCCAAAGATACTCTTTTCAAGTTACTGCGTGAACTGACTTTTGGATCACTCTGTATATTTATTGGAAAAATTATGGCCCCCTTTATTTTATTAAGTAAACAATTTTACTTATTTGACTTTAACAATGGGCGAGGTAAAAAAAAAAATGCGCGTCATTTACCCTTGCTATGCCACTGATAGTGACGTATTGTTTAGGGCAAATAAGTTTGCTAAATAAACGGGTCATAATTTTTTCGAGAATTATATTATTTAATTTTCAAAATTTGAATAAACAAACTTAGTGACCATTCAAATTTCTTAGCGGATGAAGGAGGGGGGGGGGGAGTAAATTCACAAGTAAACAACTAATTTCTTTTTTAAAGGGGAGTGAATTAATCACTATAATACAAGTTTACAAAAACTAAATAACATACTATTCTCCATTTTATTTCACCAAGGCGTCGTTATAGGCTAGATTATATACTCTTTAATAAACTCCTGTTTATACCAATCAAACAATGTTTACTTCGCACCACGTTCGCTTTAACGTAGTGAATCATCATCACCGTTTGTCTAAGGAGCAGGAAAAAAAAACAAGTCGTAATTTCACGTTCACAAGTAAAAAAATCACTGATATCAAAAAGTAGCAGTCACAGTTATACCTGTGAACGTAGAATCACGACTTAGCTCATCACTAGTGGAGAGGCAGATGGTATGGCCTCCACGGGCTTTTTAAGATATAAAAAGATCTTCAGATGGCATAATGCTACACCCAACGTAAAAAAACCCACCTCTAACGAGGCAACATGAACTTGGCCTACTCGCTTTGGCCAACCGAGTAGGCAAATGATCTAGTTCGACCACTGGTTAATTTGACCCTTTGTATAACCCTTTGGTTGAAATTTTGGTTAAATATGTAATTGATAATTACTTGCAAAATATCAAAACACTGTTCTTTAAATCTGAGAAGTGTTCAAATTCGTATTAACAGGCATCTAACCCAAATAAAAACCTCCCAATAAGCTGGATTTTATTTAATCTGTACAATAGTGAGTGATAATTGTGAAGTAGTAAAATTTTTATTAGACAATATTAGTTAAATTTTATAATAAAGTAAACAAAAATAAAATATTAATATTAAAACGTAAATAATAAATATATAATTGATAAACTAACAGTTAAATGAGGGGTAGTCATGGCTTGGTTGTCTCGCTGATCGGCTCGCCAAAAATCCCTGGAGACAGAGAAACGCGACTCTCTCAGCGAGCTAAACAAAAGTCAAAACGACCGAACGATAAGTAATTTTAAGATAAATAGGCAAAACTTCAAAAATATATGTTAGAACTTTCTTTTTTCTGTGCGAATGTAAGTCGCACCGGTTTAGCTAGTATAATATATTAAAAATTGAAGAAAAGTTTATAGTGTATTAACAGTAGTAATTTTATTTTAAGTTGTATTCCTTGAAATATTTTTATTACCTGTAATGGAGACTTACATTTTCGTATTACGGATAATAATGACAATCCCACAGTGGAGATTACACCATTTACAGATTTAAAACTGACTTTGTATTTAATCATTTGGGTTATTTTTAAATGGAAATAACCCGTGATAAAATGAAGTTACTATAAA
>JAHWFO010053238.1:1499729-1536595 GCA_023313115.1 Rhysida immarginata | reverse complement strand
CTCAGTACACTCGATCACTGATTAAAACGGTTTCTTTCACTATGAAGGTCACGATAAAATCCCTTGATGATTGTCTTAACCCAAATGAGTCGACGTATTAATTAAACGTTATTACATATTCTGGAACTGTCTTTATCAGTATTTTATTATATCACTGAAGAGCATGGATACCATGAAGAATGGAGTTCACGTTTCAGTGCAGAATAAAACTTACCGCTTTTACGCTTATGTACTAATACAAATTGTACAAATAGTTTGGCTACAGTTGCTCGCGTAGCAACTTCATGAAGATGTGGAGATTTCATTTTGAGGTTAATTTTCTCGCACACGCAAAAGGTATCAACCCGAAGTCTACAAACCCTAAGGCCAAAGCTCATAGTAAGTACGTCTAGTAGGTATAGTAAGAAACAATCTTATATAGAGGGTATTTTGTTTTGCATATTTTCCACGTTGATTTTATTGACAGCTGAGGGCTCAAATAATACACCGTCTGTTGTCTCTGATGAATTTCTGCAATTGCTTCTTAATCTGAAGAAACATCTTGCTGGACAACGCTTCCACGATGATGATTAGATCAAACACGAGGTTGAAATGTGGTTCCGGCAATAGATGCTAGAATTCTCTGACTGTGGAATACAAAACTTGTGCCTATTTAACTTAACAAGAGTTTGGACAATGGCAGCAATTAGGTAGAAAATTAACCTCTGTATCACTAAATAAGTTGTAGTGGATATTATGTCAAATAAACATTTTTTAAAAGAATACTTGTGTCACGTAGTAAAACCTTTCCAACGAGGATCGTGACAAAATTATTATAAAGAAGTATTAATAAAGAAGTATAGTGAAAACCACACAATAGAACAATCTACAATAGTGGAGGCTCCACCATTTAAAATTAATTTTGTATTTATTCGTTTGGGTTATTCTTAAAACAACCCGGAACAAAATGAAATTACTATACTGCATTCTGTCAACATTTACAAAAACTCAAAGTAGTCAGATACTGAACAAAGAGTATTATTTCTAGGTTCTCTTACTTATACGACCATAATTCTTGGAAAGTCCTGCTTTAAATTGTAATTTATGCTTATATTTTATTATCCAACAACTCCTCAGAAACCTCATATGAGAAACACTCAGTACTCTATATGGCCTTCAGTTAAATCCATTACTATTAAAAATATCCACTAATGTTATTCATCGTAAACTATTAAAAAGTTTTTCTTATGGTATCTTTAACCATTTATGATAGTAAATGTGTAATCATTACAAATTATGAGCAAATAGCTTAGAATGATTATAGCGGAAACGGAAATGCGCGTCTATAAGATAGCGTCTGCATTGCCATCTGGTGAAGAGAAGATATAATTGGTCTATGTTAATATGGATTTTAAAATAAGCAGGCCTTCCTATTTTTAAAAGCTTTTATTAACCTTGCAATGTTAGTTTGTTTAGGTCAAATCTTGTAATCAATATTAAACCAACTTCCCGACAAGCTAGGGAGCTGAAACTTGACACGCATACACAGGATCGGTGACAATTTATGTTAAAGAAAAAATTTTTCAAATCGGTTCACTGGTTCGTGTTCTAATGGTACAAATTCATTACTATGAATTGATTGTTGTGACAATTGGACAATTCGTTATGCGAGAGTTAAATGTATCTATTGTTTATTGTTGCAAAATTAAGCTTTATTGTTGCCACTAAATAAGACATTATAAAAGCTTGGTTTGAAAAAACCCTTTTCCTCTTTTCTTGTTCCTCTGAAAATCATTGTGTAAAGTGCTATAGGAATCATTCAATAGCTTTCATAACATAAAGTTATTAGGCATATCAATGGGAGGATTAATAATTAAATTAATCAGTATTGGATGATTAGTCTTTGTCTTTACTTTCAGTTTTTCCAAATTCATTTCGGTATTCCACTAAGAATCAGCATCATTTCCATGTTATTTTGTATATTAAACACTTACTGTTTCATGTTGTTCTTAGCTATTTTGATTTCATAATTTCCATTTCTCTTGGTTCTTTACGCTCTTTAACAATTTCCATGGTTTCCTCATTTTCCGAATGATGGTTGGAGAGGACGTGGTCAGGAAACTTCTTTCATTAGACAGAGACTTACTTATACGTTTACATAAACGCGTTTAATGTGTGGAGTCGGAGTAATAGGGTGGGGAATGTTTTCTTCGCATGAACTGGTTCTTCTAATATCTGTAGATAGTCGTTTGAATGCCAAAGCATATATACTTGTTGCAGATCAAGTTCATCCCGCAGATTAAGGACAAACACATTTGCTTGCATTTGAGTTTACCGCTTGTACCGCTAGGTTTAGGCGCAACATTTTTAACAATGGCTTGGCATATCTGTGTTTATTATTAATCTGTGGTTCATCCATCATGCTCACAGGTTATCCACAATCAAATATAGCCGGAATCTCTATGGATTGGTTCCAGGAATATCACAGTGAGTTCTCCTTGATGCGGTAGCCGGCTCAGTCCCCAGATTAAAACGCCTTGTATATCTTTGGGATGTCCTTGAAAGGACGGCCTGCTCCTTGCCTACACCTTCATCGAATCACCGGGAATTGCGTGATGTCCTCATGTCTGCATGCCTAACATTTCTGTTGAACGTTGTCAGCATCTCGTTGAGTCCATGCCAAAACGAATACAGATGGTTTTGAGGGCTAATGGAGGTTCAACATGCTACTAGACAGGTGCACCTCATAAAATAGCAGCTAAAGGCGCTTCATCCATATTATACAGAAGTAAAGTAATAATCATACAAAAGAACAACCTATACCGTATAGACTATATCATTTTTATATTTAAAACTAATTTTGTATTTCTTCATTTGGGTTATTCTTAAAATAACCCGTGAAAAAATGAAGTTACTATACTTCAATCTTTCAACAGATACAAAAACTCATAGCAGTCAGATACTGAACAGAGTATTATTCATAAGCATTCTTACTTATATGTCCATAATTTTTGGAAGCCCTGCTCTAAATTGTACGTGATACTTATTTATTGCAATCAACAACTCCTCAAAAACCTCATATGAGAAACACTCAGCACTCTATTTGGCCTTCACTTAAATTTGTTACTATTAAAAATATCCATAAAGAAATACCAATTGTATCTCATCGGAAACTAATTTTCTTATGGTATTCTTTAACCATTTATGACAGCAAATTACTAATCATTACAAATTATGAGCAAATGGTTTAGAACGATAATAGCGGAAACGGAAATTCGCTTCCATGAGTTAGCGTATAAATTGCCACCTAGTTGTGTGAAGATATATTTGGTCTACGTTAATACGGATTTTAAACCAAGAAAGCCTCCTATTCTTCCATTGGATATCATTGTGTTAAAGTGCTGTAGGAATCATTCAACAGGTTTCTTTAACATAATGTTATTACGCTAGTCAATAGGGGGTTAGTTATTAATCAGTACTATACTGGGTGGATAGTCTTAGGCCCGTATTCAGAATGAGCGCTCATGTTTTTGTTGTTTCTCAAGACCATTGTTGAATTCAATTTTCATATTACTGAATTTGTACTCAACAATGGTTTGAGCAAGAACAAGAGAATTCTTCATACTGTGCTTTGTCTATATTTTTCAGTTTTTCCAAATTAGTTTCCGTGTTCCTTTCGCGCGTTAAGCTCTTTAACAATTTCCATAATTTCCTTTATTTTCCGAAAGATGGTTGGAGAGGATGTGGTCACCAAACTTCTTTTATTATAAACAGGTTCATTTATACGTTTAACTAACCTCAGAGGTAACTTAAAACAGAGTAACGAATTCATTTTCCTGCATTGTGATTTCTGCTTTTGGTTTTACGCATAAGTGGCCTACACTTATGCGTAATTGTTTGAAAATTGTGTTATATGTTCGTGGCATCAAAGCATTTTGTTTAACGTGTTTTTTCGTATCATTTCGAACAGTTTATGAAGAAGTTGGCCAAATTGCAGCACATGGAAATCGGCTAACACTATAAGGTCTGTTCAAAATTTTTATGCAAGTGTTACTGATTGCCAATACTGTAAATGATCGTGATAATCAATTTAAAGAGAAAGAACGAAAATAATATTCAGCCCAATTTCCCGAGTCTGCTGTATTATGGGGCTATCCTACATTTCATTTTACTCACCTTGGAGACAGGATTTGAAAAGAAAAATCTTTCGTATGTCATTTCTAATAAAAACGAATAGCGCATACTTCTGTTTAGGAAATTCCCTAAGAACTGTTCAGAACATATGAACAATCATCATAGTTAATATCTATGCGTTTTAGTATTTTTCCACATATCATTAGAGGTAAATCTTTTAACCCCCATGGGAGGAAAAACAAAACACTTATTCATAGGCAAAAACTACAGTGCATTCTTATATGTATCTTGCTTTAGATACCGTCGACGATTGCTTCTTCAAACAGATCACTTTAATCATTTAGTTTAATTATAGCAGTAGGTATGGGCATGTGTTGATGTTTGAGTCGTACGCTTATAATCGGGAGGACGGATTGAAAGAACGAAGGAAATGTGAACAGTCCCAGAGAGATATAAGCACATAGATGAACTTCATAGTGCATTAAACTGGAGACTTTTTGCATACTCTGAGGATAATACTGGATGCAGCAATATCGACGGAGGTCGTTCGTCATAAAGTAGCTGAGGCAACTTTTGCGACTATTGGACCTAATGTCGAAGCCTCATCGTACATGCCTGCAAAGGTGTCGGACGGGAGCTATCTGGAATCAAAAATATTCAGCGACGGATCTCATGCGTTTCGGCATTTATTATCACCGAGTGGGAGTCTGGAGGCAGCGTGCCAATCCTTTGAGTGTCGAACAAATCGTCAAGATCATTTTATCAGCTACAACAATCACTTGATCAATCTATTAGCTGGACTAATATTGGAAATGATTCATGGAAACGCCTCAGCTGTGTTCCTGTACTGTCTGACGAAAATGACTATGATGTTGAACTTCTCTCTGTCAAAACTCTCCTAGGAAGGCATTCCATCAGATTTTAATAGACAGCTTCAGAATTTTTTTTTAATTCTACCCCCAACAGCTTTGAAAAGTTCGAGACGTTTGGAGATGATTCCAAAATCTCGGTTACAGGAAAAAAACTAACCTCTGATAGGAAAAACTGTTGCACGCCTAGCATCTCTGAGTAAAAGAAGATAGCGGAAAAGAGGCCGATTTTTATTTTGATCTGCACAATTATCAGAATAGATTTGTAGTTTTGTTATACACAATCTGGCCATTCGTCACCGGACACCCCAAACAAGTAAATTAAGCCGGACCCTGAACGACACCAGCATCGTGTAGGCCCGACTTTCCACCAATTTGTGATACGTGTTGGCGGGAATTTTGTTCCATTCATCCTTCAAATTGGCAAGCACCTCAGTGGTGTTCTTTGGCGGCATGGCCTGGCTCTCAACTGCCACCCTAAAGGTGTTCAACAGGTTAAGGTCTGGACTTTGGGGTGGCCAGTGAAGTTTCTCCACACCAATTTCTTCAAACCATGTGTTAATAACGCCGTATGACAGAGAATATTGTTTTGCTGAAACAGGTAAGGGCCATTACCAAAGTATTCTAACAATATCGGTAGCGACGAATTGTCCAGAACTGTTTGGTACGCTTCGGCATTCATGGTTCCGCGAACTAAAACAAGATGACCAAGACCATGCCAGGAAAAGCAGGAACAGACCATGACGCTACCTCTTTCGAATATCACCGTGGGTACGACACAGTGCTGTAGATATCGTTCGCCGGAGAATTCGCCAAACCCACACACGTCCATCGGACTGCAACAACTGGACTCCATAGGATGGTTTTTCCATTGTTCTGGAGTCCAGTGTCGATATTACTTGCACCACTGTAACCAACGGGTCGCATTGAGGACTGTGATATTAGGCTTGTGAACTACTACTCGTCCATGAAAACCAAGTGCAAAGATTTCCCGGCGGACGGTACGATCACTTGCATCACATGCCGATCGAAATTCCTGTGCCAAAGTTTTCAACGAAGCCTTTCCGTTTGACATCATAACACGTTTCAAGCATCGACGGTCGCGATCTGTCAATTTCATCGGTTCACTGGGTCTATGCTTGTCATGTTATAACTCCCTCTCCCTTCCACTTCAAAATAACATCACTCACAGTCGAGCGGAGTATCTGAAAGTTGTTGGAAATCTCACGGATCGAAAGACCAAGAACCGTGGGCTTCAATAATCATCCCTCTTTCCTCCGTCGTCTGTTCATATTGACCGCAGTAACTGCTATGAATATATTCTAACCTGTCAACGTCTTTTATAGGTTGTATGGCTGTACGGACGATCCCATGTTCTTTTGGAGAAGTGGCCGGTGACGACTGGCCAGATAGTTTGCCATAGACCATAAAGTTATAATGTCTGATCGCGATTGGGTAGTAGCTTCGAAGCACAAGTTAATTCCCTCGGTTTATGCTATATGCAACATTAAAGAAACCAAATTAAATTATACAGTCGTTACTTATTCTGGTCCATCGTTCATTACATTCGCTCAGTTAAACATGATACATCGACAGCATTTTCAATTGGACTTGATATTGAAGAATTATTGCATTCGCCAAACTTAATGAAGTACACCAAATGTTCTTGGATGTCGCAGTTCAGATAAAAATCTAAGGTGAGATTGCGAATCTTTTTGCATGAACTAACTAATTTGTAGATCTTGGCTAATCTGATTCTGAAACATTCATTTACTTATAAAATAAGTAAATATCTATTGTAAAATAATAATCCATGAACAGGCTGTATTATTAGGAGCTATAGGTACTTATGTTTTCAGAATGTGTGTCTGTACGTCTGTCTGTCTGTCTTTTGGTGCTCTAGCGTTCGAACGCTTCCGAATTTTCTACTTCTGTTTTCGCCATTCGACACTTAGGAAAAACGTTGGTTCGTTGGTGAAAAAAATCGGTGAACTACTTTCGGATCAAAAGGTCACAAATAAAAGGGTGACTATGTTTTTCACAATTCCATATACACAGTAATGTGTTAATCGATGCATTTCTATCTTCACCATTCCATAGCTAAGGCAGAGAGAAGCCATGTCAAATAAGTGAAGACATGTGATAGTCTTCCTTGGTGGTCAAAATCAGTCGAAATTAGCTCCATAGGTACGTGTTGTAATGGAACTATTATGGTACCATTGGAAATTTTCAATGTTAAGATATGATATGTAATTTATCACACGACTTGTAATTACATGTCATGAATAAATATAACGTAACAGTAATGATTTGTACGAGTTATATTGGTACCATTATTGTACCATTGAAAATCTTCAATGCAAAGATAAGGCATGTAATATATCAAATAACTTGTAATGACGTATCATGAATGAATATGACGTAAAATTAATGATAGTCAAAATTGGTTCAATGGTTCAAATTTCATACATTTCTAAATAGATTTAATACAATTTTAAATGAATTTAATAGGATTAAATGAATTATATTTTAAGAAATTTATCCGAGAAAAAAAATCACGAAATTTCCGTAACGAAGAACTTCAGCTAACGGACGGTCATTCATGTCGGCCTGGCCGCCCATCATTCAACGTACACCGTCACGGTTAAATAAAATTGTATTAAATCTATTTAGAAATGTATGAAATTCATGTAAAGCTGTATGAACCCAATTTGTAAAAACTGTATTAAAGTTAGCACGATAAATCAATAGGCTTAAATCGTTCACTCACCTGTAGCTCCTTGACATGATATACGAGGATTTCTTTTACTTTCCCACTTACAAGATAATTATAATCATCTAAGGAAGAATAGTACTTCATTTGTTCCTTGGCGTAGAAACATATTCGTTTCACAAAGAAATCGTACAGATCGAGTGATGTTACTGTGGGCTACGAATTCACGTCGTTCTTGAAAAATATTTCTAACATATCATCCATCGGATCTGGCAAATTGTGCTCTTCAAACATTAATTTCTGCTTATATCGTTCGCTGGCTACGCCATTCAAACTTTTAAAATATAAGTTTGACATAATTTAAACAGAAAAATCGCCTAATAATTGTATAAACAATTGTAATTTAAACTATACTGTAGTTACACTGCACTAAATCCTTTGATGCTATCTGAAACGGAAGTTAGTAAGGGCTCTCGTAGGATCGGTCACGTGGTTTCCTGTGACGCGTTGTTTTGTTATCGAAACGGTCAATAAGGTATGGCAAGTAATATATCAAACAGCTTGGAATGACGTGTCGTGAATGAATATAACGTAAAGATAATGATTGCCAAAATTGATTCACTTGCACGCCTTTAATGGTACCATTATAGTACAATTGGAAACTTTCAATGCTAAGATATAGCATGTAATTACTTATGCCTTATATTATCAATGGCTAATTTCTGTTAGGCAGATTGTTGTCAATAGCTAGTAGCTAATCGCTCGCTTCAACAGTACATGCTTACGTAGAAACGCTTTAGCAATAGATTATGAAGAAATAATAGACCTTTTACACAGAACGTTTCAACAGTTGACGCTCATTTCATTAAATAGGAATGATTACAAATTAAATGCTTATTATGTTCGAAAATATAGAAGATACTCTTCTCTCCATTTAACCTTTCGGGTACTTTTATTCATTTTTAACTACACATTTCCGTTAGAAGTACGCATTGTCTTAGCGACCAGAGGTTCCTGTGAATTCCTTAAGATCCTATCGCTCCTGGGCATTTTGGTTGCCTGACTTATTTTGACTATTATTAAAATTACTTCAGATAGAAATCCAATAAGCACTACTGTCTAATTTCTTGAATTATTATGTTTTTCCCTTTCAGATATGACAAAATTATAACTGTAGCCATCCAGCACTTTGTAAAGGAGGATCTCGATGCCCTTGTTCTAGCAACAAATACACTAAAGCGCAGTTCATTTAATCGTATAGAACGACGCATGGCACCTCTCAGCAGAATGCTGAAAGGTCTTGTACTTTCTCATGATCATTATGGCTTATATCTTGGCTCTTAGGAAATTAGAGTGGCTAACAACATGGAGAAAATGAACTTTCAGTTTGGAAGTTAGTGAAATGTAGTCAGTATGATAAAAACATCATATAAGCATTGCTAGTTTCTAGGATAAGACACGAATAATGATCATTAATACATCAATATTATGACATGAATAATGCTCTTGCAGAGGTCTGTAGTGAAACTATCATAGACTGTGAACCTGAACAGCTTCTTTAATCGTCCAAAAGAATCACAAATGTCTCTGCAAGTTTAAAAGGTAGACTTTACCATAAAAGTATTATTCATGCATATGCAGTTTTCAGTAACTTAGTTAACTGCATAAATTTTATGCAGAGCATATTTGTACATATTCATTTAAATTCTGCTTTAAGATGAAAAGTGGCAGTTTACCCATATTAGAGTAAAGTATAATAACCAGCAATGCTTTGGAATGTGGCGTAGCAACCTTCATCAACCTCTCATTCTTGTTTAACAGGTCAGATTTCAAGGTTCTTGGGTCCTATAAAGTTGCTCGTAGCAAGAATTGAAAAAACAAACCTGTTCATGCCACGCTTTCAAACACTTATGCTTTGGAAAAGAGTCCCTGATGTCACAGATTGTTCAGAATTTTAAGGTAAAAATGGGATAGACCATGTGGGTTACTTAAGTTAGGAGACTTAAAAGTTGTAATCAGTTGAATGAGTACTCCATGCATGTAATAATGATTATTTTTTTAAATTTCTCCAAGGAAAAGTAAAGAAATTTCATTTTTCCAGATGATATTATATGATTTATACAGTCCAAGTATTTTCTCAGTATTGATGCAGATCCTGCTCTAAACGTGGTTTGTGCCATGCATCACAAAAGAATACCAGATGTATTTGTGAAGCGGATTTGTTTCAATAGACGTAGTTACTATTTTGTTGTTTTGAGAACAAGCTTCAAAACTTCATATGTCAAGTTATCTCCAGGTGATAACATCACAGATATCTTTTACGACTGAACATGTCGAATTCGTGCCAAAAAAGAACATTTGCGGGAAGCGTTAATTCATTACTTTATCTTGAAGAAAAGTGCTGCTGAAAATTATCGTACTCCTCGGGAAGCTTATGGTGAACATGGTCCATCTCAAGATACTTTTGAACTCTGGTTTAAACGCTTTAAAAGTGATGATTTTGGTGCGAAAGACAAAGAATGTCCAGGTTAACGGAAAAAAATTGAAGATCAACAATTGCAAGCAATATTGGATGAAGATGCTCAAAAATAACTTGCAATTTCTGATCGCTTACAAGCAATGGGAAAGATATAAAGTAATTTTGCTTCATGATAACGCACCTTCATACACTTCTTAAAGACACGTTAAAAGATCTTGCCTTAGAAATATTAACCCTCCCTCGCCCCGTATTCAGATTTTGCTCTTTCAGATTACCGATTGTTCCGATCGATGCATGCACGCACTTTCTGAGCAGCAATTTTTAAACGTGCGAAGAAGTGGAAAAGTGGGTCTCTTAATGGTTTGCCTCAAAACAAGAAAAGTTCTATTGGGACGATGTCCACAAATTTCCTGAAAGCAACAGGATGTGTAGTTAGCACTGGATATTACTTTGAATAAAGCATTTTGATGTTCCTCTTAAAATTATCGTGTTATGTTTGATTACAAAATCCGCATTATTAACCAGTC
The DNA here is from genome assembly GCA_023313115.1 of Rhysida immarginata. NCBI lineage: Eukaryota > Metazoa > Arthropoda > Chilopoda > Scolopendromorpha > Scolopendridae > Rhysida > Rhysida immarginata. Next base: position 1,525,894 of record JAHWFO010053238.1, on the reverse strand, counting down.
CACATAGTACTTCAAATCAACAGAAATGGTAAAGCGTAAAAAGGCATTTAATGAAATAAAAGGGAGTTCGATTGTCTACTTCTGTATTTAAATGTCTACATAAGCAACAATAATAGCTTAGTTCTAAATTTTATCCTGTTCACTTTAACCATTTAGTATAAAAGATTTCTGTAAATCAATTTTTACCTGAAAATAATTTATACAGCCTCTCGCAGACGTACGATCATTCGAGTTACGATGTTTCGGAGATACGATACGTTGTGAGACGACGAAAAACATCTGAAAAAAGAAAAATAAAACATATTATATTATTATTGGAATTACAGCCTCCAAACGCCAATCAGTATATTCATCTAACAACATACTTATACATGTAGCATGTTTTTTACATGTATTTTATTTAAAATTTTCGACTTAGATATTTTCGAGTTCCGATGTTTTTTTATGTACCTAACCCTATCGTAAGTCGGGGAGAGGCTGTAATTCCATACAAATTAAAACAAACTACTATATGTTAGTGAAAATATTCTCTGAATAGTGATAGAATATTGTACACTTGTTCCTTTGCAGGTGCAAAGGCCACCCAGATGTATATTACTCCCAACGAATAGCAGCAAGACGGGCAGAGGGAATTGATGGTCGTTTGGTGAATAATTACTGAGAGTAATTATTACTCTCAGTACAGAAGAATATTCATGGGAGGACGATGAATACATTGAGACATATTCTGTCCCAGAAACTAATGAAAAAGCAGATGAGAAATCTCTACCTGTCATTAATATTAACACTGTTACGTCTTCTATTACGGGTCCACGTGAAAACCTCCCTGATTTCAGTGTTAATTGTAAGGAAACCATTAGTCCTTTAAAGTTAAACTAGAGATTTGCGGTTTGCAGTGTTATGAAGAGCAACTCCAAATATTTTGTACTCTTTAACTAATAAGCTAGAAGTTGACAACAGCTCAATACATGTTGTGCTACCAAAGAACGTAAAACAGGAAGAAATGACCGTGGCGTCGGAACCTTTGATCTTTATGCAACCCCTGCAAGACCATCAAACTTTATGCAAACCAGCTGCAAGACGGGCTGCTGAAACTCGTGAACAAGCTGAAGCCAGAAGTGAGAGAAACAGGCAGAGAGCTTAGATGATGAGAGGTCTGAAGATGAGAGGTCTGAAGAATCTTCTGAACAAACGTAGCGAGCGAATAAGATGAACTACAGCTGCAACAAAGGCTGAAGAAACGTCAGATCAAACTATTGTTTCATTTTCATTCTATTTCCTCCTACTTTCGAAACTACATGCATTATTCTACACGATATTTCGTCTGCACTACGTAAAACTCACTCAGGTATATACAACATTCCAACACGAGTGAAGCCGGGTGGAACTGCTAGAGGGCTATAATTGGAGAGGGCCATCCATTGGGAGCATTTTAAAAGAATTGCTTTCGATTTTTCAGTATATTTTTCAGATTGATGCAGTGACATGCCTGTGTTGACTACCACTGCGAAGAGTAGTCGTAACGATTCCATTCTAATCACAGGTGAAAACGTCAGTTCATATTGGCTGCCATATACCTGTGATGAGCCAATTGCGATCAACCTTGCCTTGAAACGGGAGACGGATCCATCAGTGTTGTACTTTATACGATATACCCATTTGGTCTTTAGATTTTAGTAGGGGGGGGGCTTAGAAACTAAATCCCAAACTTGATGGAGATGAAACGAATTTAACTCGCTCTTCATTGCCTCTTCCCATTGACGATGTTGTGGGGAGGAGAGTGCTTGCTCATATCCTCGGCCCCGGCAAGATTTACGTTAGGAGGGTACAAAACAGCTAGTTATTTTTCCGCCTTCTCTTTAAGTCTTTGGGATCTTCGCAACTCAGGAGGAGGGGGAAACTCAGCCGATGAGGGTTGATCTCTCTGATGACGTTGTTCCAAAAAAGGCACAGATGAAGCTGGAGGCGAGAAGTTGACGTGTCATTCACTTGGAAAGGTGACTGTTGAAGAGTCTCCTCGAGGGCCGAAATGGAATGGGTGAGAACCGAGTTCTGTATCTTTTGACGAGTTCTGTTCAGTTTCGGGGACCTCCAACGGGGGAGAATCGTAAGGAAGTTGCGGCATTGAGGGAATTGTGAACAGCGGTTCGTGAGACGCAGTCATTTCAGGGAATGTATCAGGAAAGAAACGCACAGATCGAGCACGAAGCAGCTTGAATTCCTCAAGTGAATAGGCGAGGTATCCTGGGGACGATGCTAAGTATCCCATAAAGATCCCACGCTTCACACAGTTAATTAGTTGCGAGGGAAATCGCCACACAGGGCAAGAGCTCGCATCACGCGAGTTCGAAAAAAGAATATTTACGGCAACAATGGTCCACGCACCACAACAATGAATTACTTAAACCTAAATACAAATTATCAATAAAATAACATTTGGAATAATAAAAAAAAATTATCATCCACCACGAGATTTAATGAAAAGCAATAGTTTCTTCATTATCCTTAAATTGCGATTTCCCGAACAATTTCAATCGTTTCTGTGAAAAGTGAAGCATTTGTGTGCGAATTATTGAGTTTTAAAGTTTTTCCTGCCTTTTGGGTCAACCTGTATTGCAGGAAAAAACAGCTTAATGATGACTTAGATTCTATTCCTTCCATGGTGCCTGGTCATACCTTCCTCGATTTTTGCTCATTACAGGCCAATGCACGCCTCAATAATGTCAACAGACCTCGGAATACAGAAGGACATAATTTGTTCCACTCTAAAAGAAGGAATGAATTCAATTGGAGTACCACCCACCTCCAAACGACTGCCGGCGGATAGCAACTTCCTAAGACCTGACATCCCTCGTTGCCCACAGTTGTCTATTGACGAAAGCAAGTAGAACAGCTCCTGATTAAAGGCTCATTCAATGAAAAGACAGTGCACAAACCGATAAGCGAGACCCCTTCGCCCAAAATGCTGTAACGAAGTCACCAAGCTAAAGCAACCATACCATATGCCCAATTGCAGCAACCTCCACTGAAAATTGAAGGCAGCCTCCTCAAAGGCTAGGAACTTCAGCGCCTTCAAAATCGCTGACCAAGGATAATCGGGGTGGAGGGGAACAACGTCGATGATCTCATCAAAATCTAATTGTAAGGCAAACCAAGACTCCTTCAAGAAGCCGTGTTTGCCCAAACTTAAGTTATGCAACACAGGAAAAAAGGACAATAGATCCAATTGAAAATCCCCGTGAAACCTTTATTGAACCAAAATCGGAGGGAACCTTTAATCCACAAGGAGATTTGATTAGAGGTTCCCTCCGATTTTGGTTGTTCCATTCCACAGTTTTTTGTTTAATTTTTTTTTACCTTTATTAAAGACAAATAACCACGAGAAAGCACTGGCAAATCATTCATTTTGAAGAATAGCCGAAGGTGAATTCAATAGAATATTCGCCTAAATGGGAGGAGAAGAACTCATGAGCACAAGGACTATTGCTGACATACCAAATGAAGACGAATATCAGGCAGCCTCATACCCCCTCTCTCAAAAGGAACAAACAAGAATACAGACCGCAAAGAATGGACTCAGATATGCGAACCTCAACCAAAATCGATTACTCTCCGACGAACCTTCGCCAGATTACCATAAGATGGAAGAGCTAATAGCATTTAGTCATCAACAAAAGAATAATATGAGACTGCATAAAACAGACCTTGGCCATCACAGATCTATCAAAGCGGGAAACCTTATCAAGGCAAAGAGACTTTTGGCAATCACGCCTTTCTAATGGACCGAATCTACAGATACAAAAAGAAAACGTGTAGCCCAACACTGCTATTAGAAGTGAGTCTAAAAATGTCGAGCTCTTTGAAGAAATTTCGCTTCTCCACTGGATCAAACTGAGCATATACGCTGAGCAGACAGGACCGAAAACTGGATTTAGATATGTCCAACACCGTCACCCTACATTCATCCTCTTGCAATTGATGCTCTTGCAATGGATGCTCAATTGATATTAGCTTCGAAGATGGCACTGGCAACCCCTTGGCCGTGGGAAGAATTGTAATTGAAAAACGGTTACCTCTTGAAGGAGTAAGATGTCCGGCGCGTGTAGAGCGATGAATTTAAAAAGCCTCCTCTGCCTAAGTATGACTTTTACAGCAGGAAGAAATCCAACATTTTTTCTTCTTCTTCCACTGGATTTTATTTTGTATTCCTTGAGTTAATTCTTTAGCTTAAATAAAGACCTCTGAAGTGAATTTCCATTAGTTTGTCTGTACAAACAGGACACGCAACTTAAAAATAAATTTCTTTCATAATGAATCATCATCTGCAATTTTACTCGACCACCTCATACAGAAAATGAAAAGCGTGATATATTTCACTGTAAAGAGTAACAGGTTATGCTAATTTTTACAATTTTCGATGTTGTCATTGGAAAGTGCGACAAATAGAGGGACAGGTATTCTGTTAAACTAAACCTTTGAGGATTTCTCAAGCCACGTAAAGTGATTGATTTGCTTATTCATCTTAGCTGATGTTAGAGATGGTATTCTAACAACAGATAACGACATTTTAAAATTTATTAATTTATTAAGGGTTATTATTTTGAGGTGTAAATAAACCAAAAAATTGATCTAATTAACAATAAATAACTTAAACCTTATCATTATTTATATAGATGATTGATTTAACCTAACCTAATCTTATCACATTATTTATATAGAAACTTTTTACGTTGTACTTTTGTATTGGAATGTTGAACTTTCCTTTGCTTTCATTACGGCCTGTTTTCTCAGGAAGGCTTTCCACAAGAATTTCTAACATAGCTTCATAAGAATTGTTTCCCATTCATTTGGTCGATGAGGCTTAGCTCATAGTCTTCGCTCCATTGGAATTTATGTGGGCGCTCTATGCAGTCCAGTCCATTTCTTCAACCCCATCTGCTCAAAACATTTCTGGAGACATCTTGGTTTGTGTTATGTCAGATTAATGGTACTGCTGTTGCTAAAATGTCATGGTTAAGTTACAGACATCTTAGTCTCTGCTACTGGAACAACTTAGCCCAATCCAAACCATAAAAGCCATCATAATCACACTGCCTCCTCGATCTTCATAGTGAGTATCACGCAGTCAAGCATAAAGCATTCTCTGGCTCTCAAGCATCTGAATACCAGAATGCGTACCAAAATCGTCGTTTCATAAGAACAGCTTCCATTGATCCATGGACCAGTTTTGATGAACTGTACATCATTCTAAACGTTGCTTTGCATTGATTCTGCTCATGTGGCTTAAGAACAGTTCCACGGCCACTGAAGCCCAGAGTCCCCAGCTTCCGACGAAAGCTCTAGAATATGTTGGCTGGGATCCGTTATTTCGTTGGCCCGTATCACTTGTTACGCTGTCACCGTAGAGAGGTTAATTCTCCCCTTTATGGAACAACCAGGAATAATGATCCTGAGTTCGGTGTGACTTAATACCCAAGGAAAAAAGCCAGCCTCGAATAAAAAGCAATTTAGGTGTTTCTTCATATAAGAAAAACTCCAAATTAAGATCATCGGAATCTCACAAAGTTTAACGTAGTTGTTTCGGGGGAATGCCGTTCAACCGTTAACCAAAACTGTTAAGTACATAGTACCCGTCCCTTTGATGCTCCTGCCACTTCCTATCCAAGAAGTAGCCAATTACTCCCAGAAAACTGGTCCGGTTAACCATCTACCTCGTAGTTCTATACAGACATCTCGTCATGGGTAATGGCCTTTAAACTTGAAATATCTTAAAAGACTCAATTAGTGCAGTCCAAAACCAATATGCAATCAACATGTATAAATATTGTGATAACAGTAACGTCATACGTCCACAATATGCAATTAATTAGGCATACATTATCAAAACTCCACTCTTAGATTGACTATGGGTCGCCAACAACATCAGACCTATCGCTAATGCTGGCACTCTTCCACTTCGGCTTAAATAGCAATGAATTAAAATAGTACCAAATTAAAACCAGAGGCATCAAACATCAGAGTCATTCCCCACCCAAAAGAATACAATACTATAGCTGCCGCCACGTAAGTTGAACGATCTTTTTGACATGCTCAGTAAGTCATCTCATCAATATGCTTTGTCTGGATTTTACCCATGATGCACTTGTTATACTATAGTAATGGTGGAAATATCGTTGAAACGTGGAAAGCCTATTAAAAGTCATAATATAAAACAAATTGCATTCGAATCGACTATTCTGCGTCATTTTTTAATTTATTAATTTATTAATTTCATTTATCTATTTAAAAGAAAGAACGAAAATGGAAACTAAATATAAATACGAAAATAATGTTTCGAAAACGAAAGCGGATGTTTCATGGAATAGCTAAGCGATTTACTTCCCGTTAACGTCTATTGGCTGGCGTTAGAAATGACGTCATCCTGTCGTTCAACTTATGTGGCGGCAGCTATACTTGGAAGCTATTCGGACAAAAATTGGAGAACCTACATCTCTCTCCTCTCTTGTCCAGTCCGCTGCCATAGCCAAAAAAAAACTTCAGGCTACAAGGAACCCAATTATTAAATAGCGGAAGAATGGAGCTACTTATTGTTTTCACAATGTCCGTCTGTCTGTCCGTCCGTCCGTCCCCTTCATAATTTCCGCATTTTTTGAGGTAGAAGGTTGAAATTCGGAATGTAGCTTACTATGGGCTTGTGCACCTTCACTATTTAGTTTGGTTTTGATTGGCCCACTGTGGTCGGAGTTTCGGGGGCGGAAATGGCCTAAAAGGTCTACGCGTATTTATGCATATAAAGGAATGAAATTTGGTTTGCAGGTTCCTCTAAGCAAGATCAACATCACTGTAAAGTTTCGCCCAAATTGTCTTAATAGGGTCGGTTATTGTGGGGGAGGCAATCACTTGGTCTTTAGAACTTTATGGCAACATATAGGGAGTGATATATCATTCGATCGAAAATGATGAGAAAGGAACGAAGATGGGGTTCTTTTATATTTTCTAAATACAAGGTTCGAAAAAATCAATTTTTGATTAAAAAAAATAGGGGTAAAAAGTGCAGATGAAGGAATAAAAAAATAGGTGAACTCGGGGCTTCCGCTACTTTCCTTATACCTTCCTCGGGAGGCTTAATTTCTTGTTTCTTAACAATTTGAAATCACCTTTTTCGACATCACCATTTCATTTCGTATCTTTTCTTGGAAAGGCAGTCCCTTCTACGTCGACCAAAACTCCAACATTACGATTCCGTAACAATCACCAAATACAATGTCCAAGCTAGGAATAAATAAAGAAAAACAATTAATTCGTTAATATACATAGGTAGTCAAGAGAGCAAACAAACAAAACACAATGTGAGGGCTCAACAGGCCGTCACAGATTTATTAAGACGTACGTCAAAACATTCTACGAGATTTGTACTTGCATATGCGGACCATAACTAACGTGACTGAATCGTAAATACCGGGTGGGCAAGAAATAACGTGAGGTGTTCAGAGCTCGCTAGCGGGAATTCTATTAAGCCAAATGCATTTTGGTGTATATACTTAGTGGAACATGCAGTTTCGATTTCTGCAAAAAAAAAAAATAGTACCAAAAGTCGTCAAAGGGGGCGCTTATTTCAAGAAAACAATGAATACCTAATTGTCAAATGAACAAATACCGTACAAACCAACTTTAGTAACAACAATAAACAATGTTTTATTTTTAATTACAAATGTGTTTCAATATGATCACCAGTGTGCTGTTCCAATAGCTGCATGCGATACACGACATTTTCTACGGCAGCTCGCAGCATATCTGTATTAATTAGTCTGATATGTAACGTTATTTGATCCTTTAAGGTTGAGAGGTCAGGAACATGCTTGATACAAAAGGCTTTTCAAGTATCCCCATAACCAATAATCACAAGGGTTGAGATCAGGCGACCTGGGTGGCCATACCATGGGAAATGCACGACTAATTATTCTGTTGTCTGAAAAACGTTCTCGCAAGATCTGCTGCACCTGACGTCCGATGTGCGGTGGCGCACCATCCTGCATAAAAATGGTAGAATCCAGACAACCCTTTTCCTGCAATCGTGATATCAAAAAATTCTCAAGTATATCGGCATACCTGGCAGAATTGACGGAACAAGTCACTGGTCCACGGGGACGGATTTCTTCAAAAAAGTACGGGCCGATGATGAAAGAAGCAGTAAAGCCGCACCATACTGTTAGTTTCGGTGAATGCATAGGAGTTGGCAGACACACTTGTGGATTTGATGCGGCCCAAATACGGCAGTTGTGGGTATTGATAACACCATTCAAATAAAAATGTGCCTCATCACTCCATAAAATTTGCCATGGCCATGCATCATCCACTTCCATACGTGCTAAAAATCTCAACGAAAAGTCAGTCCGGATACGTTCATCTCCAGGAAGCAATTGTTGAACAGGTGTGAGTTTATAGGGATAAAATGTCAATATCTTATGCAATATTTTCCTCACCGTCGAATATGGGATATCTGTTTGGCGTGCTATTGCGTGTGCACTGCTTGTACCCTGCACAGTAGCCATCTCCTGTTCCACAACAGCAGTTGCAACTTCGAACGTGTTGCTGCCCGATTCGTTTGCGTCCCCGGCCCGGTTGCACTCCTAGAGTTCCGGTAGATTCAAATCGTTCAATCATTTTCCGTAAGTTAGTTATGCTCATCGGTCCTCTTCGTAACGTTTTCAATCGCCAGAATTCACGAAGGGCAGCACTTGCATTGTCGCATAGCGTCAGGCCATTCGTTCGTGAATGATGGGAAATCCTCAGTCTTGCCTTTTATTGTAATGATTGCTCAACACGGAACGCGCTTATGCAAATGTATTCATTGTTTATCTTGAAATAAGCGCCCCCTATGGTGACTTTTGGTACTTTTTTTTTTTTTTTTGCAGAAATCGAAACTGCATGTTCCACTAAGTATATACATCAAAAGGTACTGCATTTGGCCTAATAGAATTCCCGCTAGCGAGCTCTGAACACCTCACGTTATTTCTTGCCCACCCGGTAGTTTTCGCTTGAAATGAACGAAACGATTTGAATAAAGGTAGGGGCCTGAATAGCTTCTTCGCTTTCTGAACATTTCAAAGTTATCACAAGGACTTCGAACATTCTTATCTCTGAACGCTAAAGGTTTCATTGTTATGCACCTCTTCCGCGGTCCTCCTCGTTCCTTTACGTTGCCTCGAAAAATACATATGCCTCATTAAAGTGGCGGAGAATCTTCTTAGAACATTACGTGACCCCCATCATAAACTAGTAAAGTGATAATACGATAAGACAAACCACTATAAACTGTTAAACAGTTTTTAAATTTCTATTGAATTTGTTCATTTGGGTTACGCTCACAGATACAAAACCCCTGACAAGATAAAGTTACTTTACTTACAACTATGTCAGCATTCCAAAAACAAACTGATTATTTATTTATGCTACCAATAAATTCTTACTTTTTTCTATCATTTCAACATGAAATGCGAATATTTCAAATGCTTTTGGTCAGCCAATCTTGTACTGGGAACATTCAGCACTTTACCTAGCCTCCTCCCAAATTAGTTAACATTAAAAATAATAAGCAAAGGTAATGGACTGTTGCTTATGGGAATCGCTAATCGCAGACTTTTATCATGGAATTCAATAATAATTTAGGAGCACATCCGAATAAGCTATAAGCACACTACTTACATCAATAAGAGCGGAAACTCTCCCGGAAATACAAACTTTGAGATTGTATCATTATCGTCATCTAGCGATACGGCTAGTAATTTTTACGAATTTCAAACCACCGAAAGCCTTTCATATTCTAACATTTATTGATCTTCTGATGGAACTAACTGTGTTAAAACACAATAGGAATTATTGCATAGGTTTATAGCTTATAATAACAAGTAGGTAATATTAAATAAAATATAAATTCTATAAAGTAAATTAGTGGTTTATGGAGATAGGGGGCACAAGAAAATACCTCATTTACAATCAACTCTTTATACAGGGTGCTAGGGAAGGTCAAAGAAATAAATTCCATTGCCAGACTTGGAGAGGTGCTAGTGAAGGTCAAAACTAACAACTATTCCGAATACCATTTTTCCCACAAAAACGTTGCAAACGAGTTAAAAAGATGTAAAGATCCTGACCAACCCCTGTGAATGGTGCACTGCACGGCACCCGCAGAGCTGCATGCAAAGCAGAAAATTGGCAGCGAAAGCACTAATTGGTGAATCTTGACATGCAGCTCCGGACAATTTTTTTGTTTAAATGCAGAAACGGTTATTACAATGTTACATTGAACAATTACAGTAACTGTTCGAAGTGGCGACCTTGGGCTGTGATGCAGGACGTGCATCTCCGTTGCATGTTCTGTCGCACTCTCTCAAACACTTCTGGTCTTTGCTGAACCTCTCTGCAGGCGTCAAAGATGCTTGCTCTCAGCTCGTCAACACTGGCTACTGGAGTAACACACCAGGCTTTTCAATGACCCCATAAGAAAAAGTCCAGCGGCGTTAAATCCGGTGATCTCGGTGCCGGAAGGGAAGGTTGAGGGAAGTTGAGGGAAGGTTTGATCGAAAAACTCACGCACGGCCCGGGGAAAATGTGCTGGTGCTCCATCGTGCTGAAACCGCATCAGCCGTCTGACTTCCAAAGACACATCTTCCACCAGTCCAGTCAGATATCTTGAAGAGACGCGAGGTAATGCTCTCCATTTAGGTTTGGAGGTAATACATGCGGTCCGATAATCTGGTCATGTAGAATTCCAGCCCAAATGTTGATATGAAAGCGTTCCTGATGGCTAGGGATGTGTGGCATGAGGGTTATGTTCGCCCAACTATGGCTGTTGTGGCAATTGAACATGCCCTTCTTGGTGAATCGTGCTTCATCTGAAAATAACACAAATGTGCCCAATGCAGGATTGTTAGTAACACTCTGAAGATACCATTCAGAAAATTCCACGCGCAGTACTGAACTTTCTGTTTGTGATAAGGATGTTGTTGGTGCTCATGTAGAATGTTCCATACAGTCGTGTGATTGATGCCCATATCATGTGCACTGCACGGGTGTTTGCACAGTCCTTGGAAAACCAACGTCATGCCTGCTGTGTAGAAACTGTCCCGCTTCCCGTAAGCGCCGGTCAATCGTCACAAATGTTGCACGATAAGTATGTCGTCTACGAGGGAACCTCTCGCGGTAGAGCCTTGCAGCTTCTCGTGCATTGCCATGAGCCTGGCCGTACGCGTTATTGTAAATCCTACTATGGTTGCGGGCAGGTCGTACCTGATTGGTCAGGAATACTGTCGATCAACAATGGCCGCCGCCAGGGAAGAAAGAGAAGGGGCGGTCGCAGCTTAGGGGCCATCCATAAATTACGTCACACGAATTTCATGATTTTTGGACCCCTCCCCCGTCCTTGTCACAGAAGGTCACATTTGTGTGAACCCCCTCCCCTGGTGTGACGTCACATATTTTGCAATTTTAAATTTAGAATTTAATAAATTAAAGCAGCACTTCCAAAATTATTTATATATTTCTATTTAAAATCTTTTTTCATAAAATCAACAATAAATCAAACATTTTAGAAAATTTACAAAACATAACCAATCAAATGAACGATCAAAATTTTTATCATCTTGTGTCCATGGACTTTGAACCCATTCCTTTATATTGCATGTATTTATGACTAGCATAGCAGTTTCTTCGTTCTCAAGTTGGATAATGTAAGGAACATCTTATTCGTCCAAACATAGCATCGTCATCGTTTATCAAACAAAGTCTTCCCTGGCACGTCCCAAAGGCGGCCGATGCGCTAACCTAAAAGTAAAGCGAGCGTGAACTCACGCGGCCAACATATGCTAAAAAGTGATACAAACAAATTTGAACCTTATAATACGAAGGTGAATCAAAAAGTAAGTTACACTCAGCACCATCTGTGGTCGAAGAGTGCCGACATCATTCGCCGTTTTTAAGGATGTTGCCTGTATGTCTATAATTGCAACGTGTTCACGCGTTTACGACGTACACAAGAGTACACAATAAGATAATTTTTTTTTTATTTTGATTAATTATTTTTGTTTATTATATCTTATTTTTTATTTAATTTGTATTTTTAATTAATAACTATTATTTATCTGGGAAATTAGGAAGCCTTGTAAGTACTTCGGAGTCAGGCGTGCTCCTCCGACTATTTCCGAACAATTCACGTCTTTTAACAAATCAAACTGTCCTCCTGGAATAGCAAATCCGCTACAGAAAATTACCAAGTGTATCTCATCCTCAACGACAGATAAATAACCAATTTGGGTGAGAATGCCTTTCGGAAGACTAACTGGTCACAGAGTAGATCAACTATACATCCCGAAGACCGTGAGACAGCCACCATCAGCTTCTGTTCTTCCAACAGTGGTTGCAGAATTATTCTTTTCGGAGGTTTCCCGCAAAATATGACTTCGCGTTTCAACGTCCATCCACTCGCTGGAGCAGAAGACAAGAGTTTTTCTTTTCTTTTCTAAGAACTGGGTGTTGGATGAAAGTAAAGTACGGTATCAATTGCAGTCCTTTTGTGACAGACACTTATGGTGAGTTATAGATGCCATAGAAGTTTCCAGGGACAAAGGGGTTCTCGAGAAAAGTTGAGTAGATACTCACTGTTTATATCATGACATACGAATACGATGGCTCAATATCTTCTTCTGCAGTAAATATTGTAACACGATAATTGGACTGTCATATGATTTGCCGTTTATTAGTCCGTTTCCCATTGTAAGAGGTTGATCGGTCAAGAACTTCACATTGATTTCAATTGAAGATCACTGTTAAGTTAACTTTTTAAATAAAAAAAAAAAAATTAAAAAGTTTCCGCCCTATCACGTGATCTACGTTTCCATTGAAGACTTAAAATGTGTCTGTGTAATTGTCACGAGAACTTTAGACCAATTTCAAGAACGTCTCAATCAGTTAAGGAAGTCTTAATTAAGAAGTCTCTATCAAACAGCGAACATAGATCTTGAAAAGGCTAAACCGTTCTCGAAACATCTTTGGACATATAATCGTAGACAGAGAAACAGACAAACCCACAAACAGGGTGAAATAGTCATATGCTTTTCAGCAGTAATAAGACTCTTAAATTCAAAGAGTCCGCCAGAAAATGAACACGGAAGCGGGCACAGAACGAGATGTTGATATGTAACGCCCCATGAATTTTGCTGCTGGGGAAAAAAATGCCTGGACAACAACAATCGCCAAGCCATTTGCTTATTCACACAGATGACTTAAAAATGGTGCGAACAGAATAAAATAATTCTTGTCAGGTTGTTGAGCACGAAGACAAAACCGAGAAGGGGGAAAAAGGAAGACCATGAAACGGAAGGTGGGCACTCGCACATAGCTCATTATGAAGAAATTCTTGCAATGAACTGTCAACTTATTTTTTTATATCCTGTTTATTTTTGTCATATTGCACAGCTTATTTGTTTATGTGCAATTTTTAAACTAATTATGTTTATTTCATTTGGGTTACACTTGCATAACCCATGATAAGATGAAGTTGATGTATATTCACCTTGACAGCATTCCAAAAACCAGATAATTAAACTAGTTTAAACACCTCTTGAAAAGAAGAGGGGACATTTAATCAAACCATTAAATCTCTGTAATTAACTTAAATAATAAATAAAACGACTTTCATCAGAGCAAGCCCTGTCGGGAAGACTTAGCACTCTACCTGACCTCTTCTCAAATGATCAACATAAAAAATAATCAGGACTGAAAATTAACTGCCCTTCATCAGAAAACATTAAAGCAGCCTTTTCATGGATTTCATCAAGAACTTAAGAGGACATGAATAATGCACTGGGAGTTATAAGCAGATAGCATGAGACATCATTTGGAAACTCCCACGAAAATACACGAGGCTGTGATTCTATCGCCATCTAGCGGCAAGAAGTGATATGATTGTGGTCTACTAATAACTGACTACGATTTTTACAGCACGAAAGCCTTTCATATTCCGACACCAAGAGCACATAAAGTTCATTTACTCCTGCCAACACTTTTTGTTCTTCTACTGGAAATTGTTTGTGTTAAAGTGCTATAGATATAGTTCTTCCATATTTCTAACAAAGATAGAATTTGGATTTTCGTCAGTGTATTTGTGAAGACAGAGATAATGCAGCAGCACGATAGTTTTATCGCATCACTATTTCAAGAGACAAATTTCAGTGTAAGAGGTCTGTCCGGAAAATATCTGGATTGAGACAAACTGTATCATGTGACATATCAAATGAAAGGGCTTGTTGTGAGGGTATCAAATATATTTTTTGTATAATTTTAAAATAAATAGTTTTAAAGTTATTTAAGAAAAAAGATGAAAATTGACCATCCCCCCACCCTATCTCCGAAACTACTGAGCCTAAAATTTCGAAAAAAATACAGAAAATAGTTCTTTACTTATACATTACAGGAAAACCTATACGAAGTGTATGGTCTTAAAATAACATGGTAAATCTCTCAATATTGTGCTATCGGTCAGTATCTTCAGCTATTCCTGAAACTGAAACTGTTTTGTTCAAAATAAAAATTAGAAATTAAAAAATATAAATATAATGAACGTAAATACATTAGGAATAAAAGACAAATATAAAATAAATGAGTTGTTTTTCAATAATCATCTTATATATAAAATGCTAACACCTCCTGCTCCATGCCCGTTTCCATGATGCCGAGAAACAATCCGACCTTTATTGTTTCCAACAAACGTAAAAATATTGATTGTTAAATTCCGAATAAATACTGACGTCATAGCCAATGACGTATATTAAAGATAGACTCCGAATCCTATTGTTGTAAATTGAAGCAAATTGGGAAGCTCCATGCCCAGAACTGTCATGGCTGAAAGTGAGTGAATCTGATGCAAAACACATGGCTAAACACGAGAGTAGCCGATTAATAATTCTTTCACACGCCGATTACGGAGTGATAAGTTTATCTTTTCGTTTACTTTGTACTTGAAGTATTTTATTATATTTTATAAACAATTTTTCGATCATGGTTTCAATTTCAATTTCGTTTCGATTGTCTTTCAGTAACGTATTTTCATTTTAGTTATGTATTTTTGATTTATTTTTGTGGAAAATGATTCCTGATACTTTTTCTTGTCTGTTTGTACAGTTGTATGCAGAACAACTTTGAATAATGGTTTTGAATTAATTATTCCTCGGGCCCAAAATCTTCAAAAAGAAAGCAGCCAGACAAGTAATTGCTCCACGGCTCACTCCTGCCCAGAACAATCATGGCTCAATTTGCTTCACTTTTTGCCGCTGTTAACAATAGGATTCGGAGTCTATCTTTAATATACGTCATTGGTCATAGCTTTTTTACCGAGGCCAACGAGAGACAGGCCGGGGCCAACGCCTCCTATAAAGAAAGCCTCGGCACTGAAACGTCATACATTGTTACGTCATCATAAGTCGACCAAATTTAGAGTTTATTATTGGTAGAAATGCGTTTGACAAAGGACGAAGTCGAGGCTAACGAGAAAGACAGGCTCCGGCACTGAAAGGTCACCTGACCAAGATACTATCTATTAACAATGTAACTTTCATTGTTTCCATCATGTATTTTAACAATCAGTGTTTTTTCCTTTGTTGGAAACAATGAAGGTTGGATTGTTAATAGACTTATCTTGTTATACAAGGTAGTGGTTCGTGCCATTTTACTTCACGGTATGCCTGCTTGGGCTTCCATTTGCAAATCGAGATGGAAAGATCTTCAGACCTTCCAAAATGTTACCCTCCGGTCCATTGCTCAACTAGACAGTAGAGTTGCCAACAATCTTTCTATCTATGAAGATCTGGGGATGACCCACATTGGTTCCTATGTTCAAACACTTCTCAGGAACATGCTGCCCAAGATGGAACATCATGAAAATACCCTGGTTGCTGGTATCCTGGACCACTCACTCACTATCAGGGGTTCCCTCAGGTTTCGAAGACCCCGTCATATCTTGGATGTCAATTTCGAGAACATTAACAAGGCCGAGTTCCCCAACTACTGGATCTGCTAGATCCTAGTTTTTCGGACTCGCTATTCGTCAATCCACAATCCGATTCTCGTCCCTACCATGAAGGGACTCTTTTCTGGATGACTTAAAGAGGTTCATCAGGCTTCTTTCCTACTTCAGTGTACCTCGTTTGGTTTACTTTTTGGGCGAGCGTGTAAAGTGAGTTAAAAGCTCCTGGACCACTCGTACTACTTTTTCACTACACAAGACTTCCGGTGCTCACATTACCAGTGTGCTGCAATAGGAATTTATTTGAATAGCAGTGGTTTGTGCACACGTTTCAGCGACGTTAATATTTCAGTTCATGAATCGTTCTACGACAAAGCCAGCAATGTAATGGCAAGCCATGCTTTTACATCATCTTTAAACAGGAGCGTTTCTACATCTTCTTCCATGGGATCAGGCAATTCCTCTCCAGATTTTTAATTGCTAGACTTCGTCGTAGTGAATGCGAACAACATTGGCAGGCACTTCTAACATATCTACAGGGTGAGTCTCTATGGTGTGTAAAATGAACGATGTGACCATGCTAGCAGGGAATAGGATAAGTGCTCAATCTTTTGGGACAGTTTTAGAGTTTGGCCGCCATCTTGAAATCCGCCATTTTGGGCAAGGTTTATTTTCTTAAATGGGAAGGGATATCAAATAACACCAAATTTTCTCAGGAGTTCATTCCTGCAATAGGATTTCAGTATCTGTTGTGGTTCACATGTTATTAACAACAACTTTGACACTTTCCAAACAAAAACACATATCGAAAAATAGGTTGCAACACCTAAAGGATGTGCTCGATGGGTTGTCCCTGCTGCTGGACACAAAGTTCAAGGCGCTTTATCCATTCATTATGCACGCGCACAAGAACGTCGGACATAATACTGTCACCGGCCTGTAAGATGCATTGCTGAAGGTGACATTTCCTTTGGATTTTCACAGCATATCTAAATTGTTTCAAGCGGCCCCATCAGGTAAAACTCTGCGGTGTGAGATCTGGGAAACATTGTGCCACTCAGTAGGATCCCGCCGGTCAATCTAATGACCAGATAATTGTCCATCCAGCTATTGAGGGACATTACGTCCGTTGTGTGATGGTGCACCATCCTGCTGGAAAAAAAATTTGGGGAACTGCCATCTTCAGTCAATAGTAACGGGAACACAATGTTCTGGAATATTCGCACAGTTACTCATCAGCATTTAGGGTACCATTTATGAAAATTGGTCTAATTAAATGGGCCCCCATATCCCAAATCACACAATAACTTTCAGATCACCAACGACTTTGAATGGATCTGTCCAATGAGGGTTCGTATCGCTCCAATATCTCATGTTCTGACAGTTCACCTCATCATGGACATAAAAATTTGCCTCATCACTGAAAACAATGTTATATATCACTGCAAATGAAGGATCCAGTCCATAGCTGTCCAGAGCCCAGGTACAGAACTCTTCACGTCTGTCGGGATCATCCTCGGATAGTTTTTGCTTCATCAGAATGGGTGCCACTTGTTGGTACGCAGAATCCGTGCTATGGATGATTGTCTGAGTCCACACTAAGCTGAAAGCCGTACGTGGTGGATTCCTTGCAAATGCTGACAACACTATTGTTGAGGCCAAAAACTTCAACCGATATGTTCAATTATAATTTCAAGAACGTTTTCCTCTGCACTCCTGATGTCGTTTCGCTACACTAACATTCCTCTTGACGATGGGATTGAAGCTGTTCGCAACAGTCTTACCATTAACAAACCTTTACAAGTTCCTTCTATCTGCCTTCTCCTTCGTACCATCACCAACAACCAATTGTCTTCTACTCCATAACCATCACCAGTACTTACACTATGTCAGCTGCCATCCAAGAATAACATCCTTCTAGATCAGTTAACAACCATAGAATCTGCATTAAGCAATCCGACAAGGACTTCCTTGCCAACGCTCTTTTCTACTCCCTTAAAGAAATTCGTTATCTCAAATCTGTCATACGCGCTTATCTCTATAAACATCACAATTCCCGTGCTAATACCAATCCTAAGCTTTCTCCAGCCATCACAACACCTAGGCTAGTTCTCCACTATAATTCAACCCTTAATAGTAACAAAAATATCCTAAGGAGGTATAGTAGAGAATTAGTGTGCTTAAGTTCCCTGATTTGCTAAAGAAACGTTTCTAACACGATAAAGAGTCAAGCGAAACCACTATTCCACATGCACAATTTTTAATGATTCGTATACGCATTTCATTGACAGAGTCAACTTCTTCAGCGAGTGAGGAAGGAAACAATTGAAGAGTGACTCTCCAAAACAAGTTAAAACCAATTTTAAATTAATTTGCAACAACTAATGCTGACGTTTGACGTCATAGATTCCTACATGTTGGACACTATTTGGTGCAAATCGAGTGAAAATGTTTCTTAGTATGAGTGGGGGAAAGTTAGCTTGACGGTGCAAAATAAGTTAATTCCACCGCTGTGTTCGGTGCAAATCGTGCTAATTTTTCTAGCCAATCACAAACTACGAGCGAAGGCTTTCTACGCCATTATTCGTGAGAAGAAGACTATTCCAGATGTAAAGCTTATTGCCTTTGATCTACAGCAGGTCCAAGTCCTTCCGAAGCTGTCAATTCAAGAGGCATTCTATTCACGTCAGCTTGGCCTCTACAACTTTGGGTTGTGTGACGTGTCCTCCGATCACTCCTCCTACACTTGGACGGAGAACCAGTCCAAGCGAGGCAGCGCTGTATTCCATTATCTCAGTTTAGTTCTCCCCCACGATCCGGAATTCGACTCAATCAAACCAAAGGATACGCTCCTAACATTTGCAGAGTTCCACCAGGTTTTCAGTGATCATTGCAGTAAAGAGTTTGTGTTTCCTAGAGACTAGGAGGTCTGTGACTGGAAGGCCCGGTATGCACATCATTACAAGAACATTCCATCCATCCAATTTGTTCTATTGAAGAAAACAAGGAAGAGGGGCGGTATGGCAGTCACCGTGCGAAACTAGTCAGCTTACCGCGTGGACACTGGCTAAAACGACGAGCCAAGCACAACGGGACCACACTACCTGCAACAGAGCCAAGCAGGCCCATATCCGCTACCAAAAAAGAAGGACATAACACAACTTCTGCTCAAAGCCTTTGGATCGGAATGGCGGGCTAACGATGATCTCCAGATGTACATAGAGCTGACCGAATCTATGGAAGTACGTCTTGATGATGATATGCTGTCATATGAATGCAACTGCATCGAGCCAGAACCTGACGCTAACCAGGTATAAGCAGAATACACGGAATTGTAAAAAGTGTTGTTTAATACTCTGTCCATCATAAACACTTTTACATTCTGTATAAACGAAATAAAACACTGTTCACTGCAAACAAAATTATATTTATTCTTTTATGAAGCAAAATAAGTTAAATCCGGTGTTCCGTGCAAAACAAGTTAGATAGCACAAAGAATAAATCAGCACTGTATCTATCCTTCCTCCACAGCATGAAGTTTAATAAACGCACTGATACCTACGTAAACTAAACTTGTCCTATTGGGATAGGTGTTGTAATTGGTGGTCGATTTGTTGTCGGTAGAAACGTTTTTCACTTTTTGCGCAGAATGACAAAAAATGGATTTAACTTGTTTTGCAGAGTCACTTTTCAGTTATCAAGATTTATAAAGAGTGTTTCCTAACATAAAGCAAAAATTCAAGGGGTGATTCTTTGAGTTATTTTAAGAATCTTTTGTCCTTGGGTGATTTTCGGAATGCCATTTTGTTTCGAAGATACAGGGCGATAAAGGGTTTTCGACAAAAACAATACTGATTATCTTTTAATAATATTCTGATTACTAAAAACGGCTATTTTTTGCACTCACACAAAATTAGTGCTGATATTGAAAACACTATCAGTTTACAAGCTCATTCTATCAGCGCCTTTTAGTTTAGCTGCTCATGAATTTTTAAATGCAATACAAGACTATTGGATTGGTCGAGGTGGATCTCTTATGGGCTACTCGATCCCCGGACTTAAATCACTGGAGTAGTGTAAACTAACCACTTCACTTTATGCTATTCCGGTGGAAAATATAGATGATTTGAGATATCGTATAGTTGATGGGTGCAATATAATAAGAAGCAACCCTGGCGTTTTTGAAAGAGCTCGGCAGTCAATGAAGAGAAGATTGGCTTCATGTATCCTAGCTGGTGGTACCTGGAGGCTGTTGAAATACATAAAAATAAACCATCCAATCAGTTACTAAACAACCCACGATGGGCCGATGCCGGTGGTTAAGTGGATGCCACTAGCCCACTTCATTCAAAAATGATTTACGCCTATTTTTTATTATATTTTTGTAATTTTATTGATTGCTTGTTGTTTCTGCACCAGGGGTATAAAAATTCTGACAGCTGTTCCCGCCCTCATTCTGGTGGCCGTTCGACAGGATCCGACCGTCTCCAGAGACGGCTCCCTCTCGTGGCTCAGGAATATCCCTAACCTAACACATGACTATGTGGCCGATACTCAACAGTAACGGCTTCCATCCCTTCCACATTCATCTTTACCAGGCGCTTGTAGAGTGTGACTACCAGAAAAGACCAAACAAATGCGCAATATTGAAGTGAATGGACATTATCTGATCAATGAAGGAATTTGTTCTGTCTTTGGGAAGCATATTTTAGAGAGAAGATAGTCTTGTTGGGTGGATTACATGGAGAAAAATAGCTGGGATGCAGGTCGTGGGTGCCCTGGAGAAATATGCAAGACATGAGAACTTATCAGTGTATAAAAATGGCTCTGTATGAAAGAGTGCTATTACGTTAATATATTGAAGTGAAAGTTGGGTGTTGCACGAGAAGTATAAACATTATTTGGATTACCTATATAAGAAAGAAAAACCTCTTACCACAAAAGAACAACCGAAATATGGAACGCCGGATACTTATTTCGATGGCTATGCTTTCATTTTCAACAACAAATTAAAGTACCAGAAATTGGAACAGGAAAACTAAAAATTAAGATTTCATAAATCTCATAGGACAAACTCTGGGATTGGCTCTTTGTTCAGCATTTAATAACTTAATCAACAGGTCGTTGGGTTATTGTATTTTTCTAAGATGAAGATTTGGACCATCTTCCTCTATGGCATGCATATGTAAAAGTAAATGGAGTAAGCGCAAGTTGTTCCAGAATGTTACCATGAGGACCATTGCCCATCTTGGAAGAAGGACCGTGAAAAATCAATACATTCATTCATATTTGAACATGACTCATATCGGAAAGTTTATCCAAGATCTGATGAATATGGTGCAGACGATAAAGACCTATGACAACGACCTGGTGGCGGGAATACAGAAAAACTCTATGGAAATGAAGTGGCATACGAAGTATCGAAAGCCGAGACATATTCTTGATGTCAAATTTGAAGACATTGTCAATGTTTCCTTCCCGGATTTTGGATACCCTCCCTTTTTTTCTTTTATTTCTGAAATTGTCAATCTTATTTTTTTATTTTTTCATACTGTGGAAGACCTCTTGGGTAGTCAGGCTTCTTGCCTACATCAGTGTATTTCATTTGGTATTTATTCTGGAAGGGTGAATTTGTAAAAGGGCTGCTTCCATTCTACCTGAACAATTGTACACTTTACTGCTCGATTGTCGTTTGATTGTACTTCCTCATTCGCTGAAGAAGTTGATCCTGTCAACGAAATGCGTATAGGAGTCATTAAAAATTTCACATGTGGAACAGTGGTTTCGATTGTGTCTTTATCGTGTATCCCATTCTCCACAGTTTTTTGTTTAGACCATATATGTTTTTCTTCATCTATGCTGCGGCTTCTCAGCAACCGATTTCTTTTATAAACTATGGAATACGATTTACAAATGCTCCACCTCTGACAAGATGAAGTAACCTTACTTTAACGCTGTCAGTATTCAAAATATTTAAGGCTATTTGAATGCCTACAAAAAAGGACATTACAATACGGCAGTACTTCTGAGGGAAAAGCAATCTGCAGCAGAAATTCACGCCGAATGAGTCTGCATCTGGAGAGAAGCATCTGAGTGCGTCAAACATTACAGTATGGTCTGCACATAATTTTATCGTCGTAGGCATCGTGTTATCACTGTGGCGTGTATTGAGCTTGTTCAAGCCAACAGGCGCAATCACGGAGGATGAGATCCAGTGTTGCCAAGTTAACCTGTTTCCGATTATTTTTAACTGAAAAAAAAAATAAAAACCGGCTTTTAACCGGAATTTATTGATAGCCGTTTTTTTAAACCAGAAAATTAATGCCTAGCCACTTTTTGATCAGCAGGAAATTTATCCGAATTTATAGTTAGATTACGGCACGAGGGTTACGATGACGGTTGGGCAAATCGCTACGCAATGAAACGTACCCTGTTTGCATGGTGACCAAAGATTGGTGCTGATTGGTCCAATTTCTGACCAACCCACCTTAAAAACAAATATAAATGTCTATTGCACGAGCAAAAAATTTTAGTCTACGACGCAGTGTTGCCAACTTGGGTGGACCCCCCACCAATTTGGGATTTTTTTTTTTTCTCCTGAGGGATAAAAAGAGGATTTTATTTTTTGAGAGAAATATTTTTCAAGCAGTTTTGAGCATACTGGAGCAAGGTAATCAAGTGTTACAAGAGCACAAGGCCATATTTCAAACACTTGGAAATATAAAAAAAAGATGAAATAAGAGGAAAAAGGTTTTATCAAACCAAGCTTTTATAATGTTTTTTTAGTGGCAACAATACTGCTTAATTTTGCAACAATAAACAATAGATACATTTACCTCTCGCCATAACTAAATGTCCAATTGTTACAACAATCAATTCGTAGTAATGAGTTAGTACCATTAGAACACGAACCAATGAACCGATTTGAAAATTTTTTTCTTTATCATAAATTGTCATCGATTCTGCATAAGTGTGTCAAATTGCAGCTCTCTAGCTTGTCGGAAAGTTGGTTTAATATTGATTACAAGATTTGACCTAAACAATCTAACACAGCAAAGTTATAAAAAGCTTATAAAAAGATGCGTTTGCTATTTATTATAACTGCTTCCTGCACCTCTTCACCGGGTTCGAAAACCTCCCATTTCTTCTTGGTGAGTGCGAGCGTTCATGGAGAATGATCAGCCCTGAAGACAGCATGCCGGTTTCAAACAGCAGCCCACGTCTTTTTTCGCAAACGAAATTTCTCGTTTTCCCAAAACACTGTTCATTAAATCTGCGTTACCTGTTCCTCTTTCTATTTGCTTGCGTTACCTGTTCCTTGCCTTCTTCTTACAACACCTACATGATTCGAATAGGTTTCATTTCAACACGCCTCGTATTAAGTTTGAAAATTGTGTTATAATTCCTGACATCAAGGCAATTTGTTTAACGGTTGGATTTGTAAACCAGTGATTTTGGAGGGAAATGTTTCATCCCAGAAGTACGTAATCTCGACACCTACCAGTCTATCTGCAGTACGGGGTGGTGAATTGGCTCTTCAGTGTGTTTGCGATAAGTTGAGCTTTTTCCTGAGAGCTGCTAACAAAGCTACACTACGCGACAAATCTTTAAACGAGTTTGAATTTCATCCAAAGCACAGTTCGAAAAAGGCGGCGCAGGCGGAGGAAAAATGTTAGCAGAATTAGTAATAAAGCGACACAAGAGCAGACGACAGATGATGATGGAAATCCAGAGGAGAGAGCGTCGGATAATAATAAAGCGCAAGGTGAAAGGGCGAATAGGAAAGATTTAAAGTTGGTTGTCCGAGAGGGAAAGCGCGCGATTTGCTCATTGGCTGTTGGAAGAGGAGAGAAAGGTAGGGAGTCAATCAGCGCGCGTCTTGGGCGATGGCGTGGAGATGAGAGAGAAACAGGGAGTTTGGAGGAAAACTCGAAAGCGACAGGTGGATAGAGAAAATGCTCCGTGTTCTGCCGAACTTCCCGGGAACTTCGAGACACGAGCGGCTAAAAAGCGTCCACGTTCACAGCAGGTAAGGCGGTTCTCTAGTATACGATTAAGGGAAGCCACGACGAAACCCTTGCGTGGCATGGTTCGCGGGAACCGTGAAGCTAGCTCCTCGCAAGTTCCACAAGCGAGAGATTTTCTACCGTCGCAGGAAACTCGACATAACCATTCCCTTGTGACCTATTCTTCGATTACCAAATTGGTGGAGATTCGAATTGCGAATCAAGGAGGGTTGGAATCTTGGAGCGAAGCAAGCGCCACGGCAAAGATAAATCTATCAAAAGAGGATAGTTTAACGAAGCCATTGGATTCAACCACAATCCTGAAGTGCGATTAATTCGAGAGCACTGGGAAGCGACTGGCGGAAGCAGCATTAATCTCCCTCGCCAAAGCAGCGTACGCGCGCGGCTTACCAGTGAGCATTGCGTAGCGCGCTGCGCGGCTAATCGCCTGTCCTGCAACTGTAAGAATTACTTGTCATTAATTTTCTTAAATGCTTTGGCTAGCGTTACGCATAAATTAATATATTAGCGAAAGATTTGTTTAACGTGCATTTTTGGTTGGTTGGCAGGCTTTCCACGAGCCACACTGATTCCTGAAGCATCCTTCTCGTTCAGGGTTCCCGTAAAGCGGATTTCACAAATAAAAAGCTAACGGCGGCGGATAGTTGGTGATAACCGCAAACGCTTCTCGTTTCACGGACAGCAAGCGTTTGCATCTGCTGCTGCAATCCGATTGGTTGGACGTCATACAAATCACAACATCCAGGGTTCGTACGGGTCATGAAAAACCTAGAAAGTCCTGAAAAATCAATGTTTCTGGAAAATTTTGGAAAAATCAATGTTTCTGGCTTAAGTTTTGGAAAAAGTGGTTTTGAACAGATTTAATGTTTTCTTAGTAATTTTTTAAGTATATTATTCTTAAAATATAAAAGATTATGGTTTTGGAAAATGTATTGAATTGCTTTGAAAAGTTTTGGCAAACTTATGGAATGTTATCTTTTGTGAAGTGTACGAACCCTGACATCAACTCGTTGCTTGTCCGCCATTAATCGCTCGCTTGCCGTGTTAATTCTATTCCCGACTGAAGTGAAGTCGGCCAATGTGCAGGTTCAAACTGCCCCTAACTCTAATTCTCAGTCTGTGCAAGGTACGTGCCATTGCCTTCCCAGAATTTATATGTAATTTAGTTTTTCTGAATGGCTGAGCCACTGCTGCCGCCCAAGGGGTCTAGGCTGAACTCATCGACAAGCTGTCGATCTCGACAAAATCTAACCGTCGATAAGTGGCATATTACACATTTATACACAAGTTTACACACGTATGGCTAGATGATATACATTGATATACACAAGTTTACAAACATTTACACATAATTTTACACATTTATCCGTGTATACACATAAATACATACATAAACACATACCTGTAGACACAGTATATTATTATTTTCACAGTTCAAGTTTCGTAGCACAAGAGAGTGCTTCACGTATGTAAATATTTTTAAACAAGCTTTTGTTAATATTTTTAGTAAATGTGTATTCTTGAGCTATGTGTATTTAGCCTGCAGGCCGGAAACGAAGGAAAAAAGATTTTAATAAGAAACCTGTTGCTAAATTCTGAAATAACGTTCGCCAAGCGCATAGTCGACTGCTCTTGAATTGTAGACAAGAATGTGCATAGTCGACTGCTCTTAAGGCAGTTGTCGATAGTCAAAGTCTACACTAGAAAATCGACGGCGTAGAGTCTGTACACTGTAGACTCTGTAGACAAGTAGAAAAGTCTACACTTAGACACTGTATACAAGTCGTGTTCATGCTAGCTCGAATCGACAAATGCGTCATTAACCACGTGACCATCGACACTTGTCGACAGTCGACTGCTTGTTGATGAGCTCAGCCTAGACCCCCAGGTTCAACACGATGAACTTCTTCCGCAAGCTCTGAGGACGACGCGCGGCACTCAACCGCTCAACTCGAATTATTTGTGAAACGGTTTGCGGTGCGGCGCTCCAGGCGGACGCCGCGCCGCGCACAGATCCGCTCGCCGCAAGGAATTTGTGAAACCCGCTTAATCCTCCCTCAAAAAAGGGTTACACGGCACTCTCCGTGTCGCAGTGTGCAGGCCCATAGTGGGGGGGGGGG
>JAHWFO010053238.1:1355405-1499629 GCA_023313115.1 Rhysida immarginata | reverse complement strand
CCGGAATTTTTGAAAATCGACCCCCCCCCCCCCAAGATAACGTCCTGGCTATGGCCCTGAGTGTGGTATTGGATATTTAAGCAGTTAGGATGATAGCTTCCATAGTATTTCAAGCCTTTGAATTTTACATTTGATTATAATTTTACAAAGAATTTAATTAATAATGTTTCATCCAGTAGATGTTAACGTAACTAATTAATAGCTTGCCTAATGAGCTCGCTATTCTTTTTGTAAAGAGAATTTGTAGATTAAAGATTTATTTACACTTTCAATGCCGAATTCTGCCACTTTTATTTAAAACCCTCGACCATTAAAAAGCACGTTGCATTTATGCAAGATGATGCACGTCCTCATCGCGCCACTGCCATTTTCGAATGGTTTCGTGAACATTTCGGACAGAATGTCATCGCATTGGATTATCGCAAGCAATATAATGTAGCAACGACTGGCCCGCATGTTCACCTGACTTCAATCCTTTAGACTTAAGTGAACATGAGGTTAGTTCAATTACCGTTCAACAAAAAATTGATAAGTAATTCGTCTCCTCCTTTCGCATGACTAGAGTATATTCCTGCCAAAGATCTGGACAAATTATACAATTAATATGTCCACGTCACCAAAATGTAACCATAAAGTTACTGAATTGTGAAATTATGGTGAAAACAGACAGCTATTTAAATACGCTATCTAAAATGTCAATTATAAGAAAACCAGATTATACCAAAATCGATTACAATAGCTAATAGAAGACTATGGTTGGAGAGAATTTTACTATACAGAAAGTATCGAAGAAGAATTTGCAATTGGCTTTAAAACAATCCGGATTGCGAGAACACACAAAACATCAGGGAATAGGGGAATAGTAAGAAGAAGGGTGGAATAATTTCGAAGAGTAGAAAATAACTATATAAAAAATTCATTCTAACAAATGATAGTAGGAAATAACAAGAATTTAAAAAATGAATATAATATTCAAAAATAAAATTAGAGTAGCCAACTTATAGTCGAACAATAGTCAAACATATAAACAGCTTAAATCACTTCTGGAAAATAATAAAGAAATAAAAAACCTCGCTAAAACATGCCTTACCAATAAACCAGTATCAAAAATACTTAAAGTGGATCAATAACTCCTTAGAAAAGGACAAGACAAAATTTGTTAAAATCAAAAAATAATAAACCCAAAACCTAAATAAGTGCCATAGATCCACATGAAAACCTCCAACTGGATTACTTAAAGGCCAAACTTTGGTTAAAGATGAAATGATGGAGTAATCACATCACAGGTGATATAAAAATGGTGGACACATGGAGAAAAATGACAATCACATTAGAAATGATAAAATCAATCACTGAAATTGAACAAATCCGGTCAAGTCTTAAACAAGCCTTAATAAAACCTATACAGAACACTGGACCAATATCAAACTTCACGCCTATCTTCCTACTCCCAAATATTTATAATTTTTTCGAAAAAATTAATTTCACTCAAATGAACAACTATTTGTGAACAGGTACTCCACAAAACCAATTCGGGGACGCCAAAAACTGCAACCCAAGATCTACCCTTAAAAATATATATCGAGGCAATAAGCGTACTCGATTCTAAACAAGTTTTTTTACCTTGTGTTAATTGATCTAGCTAATAGATTTGACTCTGCTTCAAGGGAACAAACCCTGGAGGAGTTGGAGGCCTTAGGAATCCAGTAAAATACTTAAATATACTAAAAAATTTATTCCGTGATAGGCTCATTTACTTGACAGATGCAGACACTATCATCAGCGAAACATCTGATCGTGTTATAATGCAAGGCTCATCAATCGGAATCCTACTTTTTGCTGCATTAATATCACCAAACCTTTCACTCGCAATATCCTCTTCAATACAGGCGTTTGTTGCTGACATTATTGTAACAAAATCAGGATCAACCCAAGAAAGTACATCAATAGAGAAAGATATCAAAGCTGATATCAATATATTAAGTGACAGGTTCAAGGAAGAGGAATGGAATTAAACCAACAAAAAACGGTCATTCTAAACTGCGAAGCAAAGTTAATGACAACGTGCATTATAAAATCTTTGAGTGACGTTTGATTCAAATACGACCTTTAATATCCACATTGAAAATATGATTGCACAATTAAATCGCCTAGCAATCATGATGAAAACGATAAAGCAAATACTGGCCATAATGGAAATGATCATGGTAATAAATACAAAAATTATATCTCAGTATTAGATTATGCTACCTTAATTTAGTCATCAAACCCCAAAATCAAAACTGAACGTATTAAAATAGCTTATAACAATATCTTACGCAAGGCCTTTTCCTTAAATAGAACAGTCTCCATTACCTCGAAGTGTACAAGATACCAAATCCCTACGGTTTTTTTTTCATAATAAGAATCGCCAAAATCAAGGGAATTTATAGAGCACTAACCATTTCTTCCCATCCGTGCCTTTTCATAAAAGAGTGAAGTAATATAACCGCAACACGTAGACTTACTAAGAAATTCAAAATTGAACAATGTTCCTTTTATCACGTTCTGACAACTTTGGTATGGGACCTCGTTTTTTTGGGTCATTTTTCTCACATTTAATTTTCAAACATAAGGCGATAGTACTCTTTGGTCGTCCCGTAATCCCTGCAATTGTGCGTATGGACTTGCAATAATAACCACCTACAGATGTTGTACTTTCCCATTTAATTCTTTCAAGACATGGAATGCTCTACTAATCGAAATAAAAAATCAAATGTCCTATGTTTTCCCCTTTTCAAGGTTTTTTTTTCCTTTTTTTCTTTTCTTTCTTTCTCCTATTTGTATCGTTCCCACGGGACGCGGATTGTATAATAAATAAATAAATAAATAAGTAAATAAATCAATAAATAAATATTCAGCTTCTGGACGACCAAGTGCTGCCTTTTGTGCAACATCTCAAAGCTGATTACTACTACATGGAGCATCCAGTTTTCCAAGAAGATACTTGATTGGTTCGATGAACATTTCTATACTTTGGTTTAAGGACTAGACTGCAAATTTCCCTGACATAAATCCCGTCGAGAATACGTCGGATCATTTGGAACATAAGGTGAAACGTTGTTTAAGCCATCCTGCCGATCAGGGCGAACTCCGGGAATCAGCTGGAGCAAGCATGGTTGGAGATTGATCCGGAATACATTCAGACTATCCTGATAGAATCGCTGCCGACCCAAAATGTAGCTCTAATTCAAGCGAAAGGAGGCGTTACTGGCTATTACCCAGGGGTCGCTAGTTTTTTGTCGTTTGAGCTTACGAAGGAACTCAACCTGGTACAAAATGTACCCTTACTAATTCAACCTTTTTTGTTCTCCTCTATACAATATCCACTCTATTAAATAACCATAATCTGCAGGATTGATTCATCAAAACGAATTTTGGCACTTTATAGCTATCCCTCTCTCTCTTTTTTCCCCTTCCTCTCGAGGACGGGTGCAGAGAATCGGGGTCCGTCCTGAGTAGGTGAGTAACGAGGGAAGAATTGAAAAAGAGAGAGAGAGAGAGAGAGAGAGAGACATAGGGTGAGGGTATTGGTAATAAAGGGTGACTTGAATGAGCCTTGCTTTTCACGACAGGAAAAGGAAGCGAATAGTGACGAGTACAGTACTTGAGAGCGAGATTAAATGAAGGATAATGAGTGAAAGGCTTCTTGATTAAAATGCAAACTCACGGAGTAATTTGTCAAACGTTGTCTGCTTCCCCGCCATAATAGACGACACTAAGAAGAAGACGACAGCGCACTTCTCTCTCACTCGTTACATAATGACCTGAGAAGGAGTTGTTTCCTTTTTCGTTTTAATTTTCTAATTGTAGAAAATCGCCTATTTTAGGAGCTACCAGGGTCTTCATTTAACGCTGTAGATGAAGCAACTGAAATATTTGAGACAATTATGTTCCTCTTGAATTTTGAAGCTTATTTTCAACGAACTTAAAAGAATTGTTACTGAATTCTATATTGCATACTTTTTTTCTAGAGGAGGACTTATGAAATACGCGGTGCATTCAATTTCTGTGGTCTCCGAATTAACTTTGAAAAAACTGCTGACCCTCGAAAGCTGAAACTGCCATCACTTATCAACACAGTCACTATTTAGCCGTACACATTTTTGGCCGACCTGCAAAGTGGCTTATGTGTTCGTTTCCCCAAGGCAAAATTTATTTTCTCTGAAATCAACTTAAAAACTCATGGTTCGAGAAGATAAGTTGAAATTTTGAAGGATAAAAATATCCGTCTGTACGTATAGGGATTAGACAAAATAATATGATCACCTTTCGATTTAGACGTTTTGTCGAATATTTAGAAAAATACTTGACGATTATCCTGAAATTTCAGGGGTGTGCACTCATATTTTTTGTCTCGAACGAAAATAGGGGACCAGCAACAAATTAAACAAAGATAATAATGTTTGGGAGCATCTTGCAAAAAATAATGCTGGAAATGTATGGTAGCTGTAGCATATGATTATGAGGCTTCTTTTACTTATCTGTGTTCATTTGTATGAGAATAGAACGTACATTCATGGAGATATAAAGTTTCTTTAAAAAAAAAAATCGAAATTTTTTCGTAAGTTTTTTTGGTTATATACAGAGGTTGAGTCAAAAGTAGTGGCCGACTCGAAAGGGAGGGTTAGAGTTTGACGAATTCTGGGCGAAGACCATTTACCACAAGGGTATATAGCCGTTTATTAAGAGAAAGGAGTGGGAAGAAACGTCAATACGAATTTGAATGCCATAGACATTGTGCAACCTGTGCCAGTCAGTGTAAAAATATGGCAGAAAAATTGATGATATGCGGGCTCCTTCGTCACTATTGGAAAAAGGGGACCAGTGCGTGAGCAGCAGCCGCCGAAATTTGCAGGGTGGAAGGTCAGGGTGTGAACAATGAACGGACAGCACGACGGTGGTTCTCCCGTTTACGTCTGCAGACATGGGCCTGGAAGATGCGCCAAGGAGCGGAAGACCCAAAGAAGTGGGTGGCGCAGCCATATGGCAACAAGTGGAAGCCAACCCATTCGTGTACATCGGGACATCCCAATCGAGTGTGGTTCGACATCTGCACGCCATGGGAAAGTTTAACAGGAGCTGCCGAGTTGTGCCCCACGAGCTGACGCCCGCGCAAGACAACAACGGGTAAAGGTGTGTCGTCAACTGCTGGAAAAAATCGAGGTTTTGCCACATACAGCATACAGCCCCGATCTGGCACCTTCCGGCTACCATCTCTTCCGGTCCATGACGCACTTCCTGCGTGGACGGCGCTTCGCCAGCGTCAGAGAGGTTGAAGACGCCGTGCGTGACTTTTTCGCCCAGAAACCGGAGGAGTGGTTTCGCGAGGGCATACCCCAACTGGCTGATCATTAGATGAAGACCATCGAGCATGATGGACTCTGCTTTGAAGATTACCAATGAGTGGTTTCTGTCTGGTGCCCATTAAAAGATTGCGCGGTGATCGGCCACTACTTTTGACTCAAACTCCGTACATGTTATAAATAATTTTTAGGGCCGAGGCTATCATAAGAGTGAAAGGCGGGCCTACGGCATTGATTTCATATTAGCGTAAGGAGAAGAAATTGATACTGGTGTCCGATCCAAAACTAAAAATTTGAAGAAAACCCCTTATCGTTTTGCTTATTTTTGAGAGCAACTGAAATTTTTGAGCAATTTTTGAGCTCATTCTATCGACGATATCTTTCTGAATTTTCACGCTATTTGCTTGGGCTTTCTATAAGAGTATCTCTATACATTTAGCTAATAAATTATGCAAAAGATTTTGGTGACCTTTGCGCATGCGCAATTAAACATTATTTAGTAAAACTGCTCATATTTCATCAAATATTTAATATTTTAATATTCTGATTGTAGCGTGTTGTCTCTACTGTAGTTTGTCAAGTTCCCTGAAAATGGCATTGCATTGGGTTGAAAACCCTGCATGTTATAACCAAAAAACTTACGAAAAAATTTCAATTTTTTAAAAGCAACATTTATATCTTCATGAATATATGTGCTATTCTCATACAAATGAACACAGATAAGTAAAAAAACACATGTAGACTCAAATAAAATTAATACGTACTTAGAGAGTACCTTAAATTGTGCCTTGACGTATTTTTTATGACGATTGGTTAACCATTTTTAGAGATATTAATTTTTTCTAAAAATGAAAACCTAGCTGTAACATTCGTCCCAATGAACCAAAGTCAATAAATTCGACATGTACGGACTCCTTTCCGTGAGGCGAATAATTTTTGTAAATAAATTGTTTGGCTCTGATGAGCAATTTCGGAGTTAATAATGAACCCCCCTCCCAAGGTCCATCCATAACAGAAAAAAAAATTATATTTTTTTGTTCATTTAAAAAATTAATACATACTTAGAGCGTTCCTTGAACTGTGCCTGAACGTACTATACTTTTTATGATTATTGGTAAGCATTTTTAGAGAATTATTTTCTAAAAATAAAGGAATGGTTGTAGCATTCATACAAGCGAACAAAATTCAATAAATT
The DNA here is from genome assembly GCA_023313115.1 of Rhysida immarginata. Lineage (NCBI taxonomy): Eukaryota > Metazoa > Arthropoda > Chilopoda > Scolopendromorpha > Scolopendridae > Rhysida > Rhysida immarginata. Next base: position 1,493,089 of record JAHWFO010053238.1, on the reverse strand, counting down.
TGACATGTACGGATTCCTTTAACTGTGACAAGAGTAGTTTTTGTTTTTGTTAATGAATTAATTGGATCTGATTAGCCATTGTTGAATTAAGGTTTTTATGACTTCCCCCCCCCCCCATTTTTTTCCATTTTCTTTTCTTTTCATGATAAAATGAGAGGCCTGTGCGAATATACCATCCCATCATTTCAATTTATTCACAAACATTGCATAGTCACTGCAAACGCTTCTTATGGGTATATATTGTTACACAAGATCTGTTTTTTACATGTTCTTCAGTATTAATACCCTTGATCCTGATGTTGTTGTTGAGGATTGAAAAATTGACATTTTTATAGAAATGAATAAAATTGCATGGATCTGGATCCAAATGCTAGCGAAAAAAGGAAATCCAATGTACACGTCTAGCCATATCTGTTATTAAGCTTTTGGCGCGAGGAGGAAACCAAAGAAAAAAAAAAGAACCAGAACGAAAACTAGACACTCACCCGTATGCTATTATCAAGTTCTGCTTGTTTTTTGTATTTGTTCATTTGGTTATATGCACTCACAGCCGTATAACCAGGGAAGAATTACAATGGGAAGCGAAGCTCGGGGGATTTAGTGAAATCGGATGTAATTAGCGATCCAAGCGGCCAGGCCGCTTCGACTTTAATCGAAACTGAGCCTTAGATGAAAAATACAGTTTTAAATAAGTGACTGCATACTAAATAAATTATTAGGTGAACATAAAATTCCAAGATTGGAGCAGTTATTTTCTACTCTCTCTAGTCTAGCCTTCTTTAGATAAAATTGTATTTGTATCTAATTTCCTACAAGGTGATTGGGTTTCTTCAAGGAGCCGTTTCTGCGCGGCGCATTCATGGCAGTTGTTCTTCTATTCAACGAATGTCATCAGCGAATCCAGCAACTATAGTGCCCGATTTTATTTTTTTCTCCGACAAGTCAAGACAGGCGGTGCCAGATTGTGCTGCATTGACACGTTACAACTCAGAACAGAACAAGAACACATTAGGAACATGAAGAGATACGTACGCCCAAAGTTAAATGAACGGAATAAAATAGTATTTACGAGAGGGTGGTCAAAAGAACAGCAGATGGTGGGGAGGGGGATAGGAGAAGCCTGTGGAGCAGCACCATGAAGGCCGGAGGGAGGGTTTATCAACAGCGGAAGTTCCCTTCCTTAGCGGCCTGGCTGTTGGAGACCAGTGGCGCTGTTTCGATTTCACTTGAATAGCATTGGAACTGTTACGACCTGCGCTTCCCGTTCTTCCTCTTCCCTGGTATAACCCTGACAAGAATGGAATTATTTTATCTTTAACTTAAATTCAAAAAATCAAAAGAATTTAATAGCTACACATTCAACGTAAACTACTCGCTGTTGGAACTGGAGCCGGTATTCAACGTAAACTACTCGTAGCACGACTAAATTATTTAAACCAAATTATGCAATAATGATATTTCTTCAGTCCACCTCTTGTCGGGAAGACACAGCATTCTACTTGGGCTTCTCTGAAATTAAGATTAAGATTAAAAATAACCTGCACGGAAAATTGGCTATTGTTCATCAGAAACGATTAGTGGAAGCTTTTCTTATGGAATTCTTTAAAAATTTATGTAAGCATCCGAATAAATATTTCTTATAAAAACAAATAGCTTAGAACGATATAAACGGAAACTCCCACGGAAATGGAAGTGCTCCTATGAGTCAACGCTTTTTTCGCCATCTAGCAGTTCGAATTTATAACTCTGATGTTGCTAATAATTCAGAAAATATCGGTTGAGCAATGTCGCCAAAGACATGTGGCGGACATCAGAGACTCAGGTGAGTTTAGTGCTAAAAGCTGCACCTTCAGCTATTAAGATTAACTGGGCTTTGAACTCATTTTTCACCTGTCGAATGTCGGCGCCAGACTCTTCTCTTGGGGCGAAATTCCAGAGGACTCTCAGGATCTCTTTCAGCGTTAGGGGTCCTCGACAACGGACACTGTTGGTCCCAATTTTTCTAAAAGCTGGATGATCTTGTTTTTCAAATACAGCTCCGAAGCTAATGTAGGAGACGCTCCTTGGAGGTGCGTTCCACAAGCTGAACAAAAGGTCCCACATGACTCTCGTATCCCAGCCTCGTTGACTCTCGCAGCTGTGGTGGAGGAAGCCGCAAGGACCGCAAGGCGGTATCTTGGTCCGAGAAGAAACATGGAATAACAGTCATGGATCCACACGAGTCAGCATGGTCAATAAGTTCAAGCATTGTGCTAAGATTGTGATTCCAGATTTTTCTCTACATGCTACTGCCCATAGATCTAATAGTGCACTTTGTTTTGGGATTCTGGGAACATAGACTCATACGAGAAGATTTTATTCAGATCTAGATGACAGTTAAAGATACCTGCAACCACTATTGGAAGGGAAGTAAATGTGAAGAGTAGAATTCTTTAAAGAAATCTCCCTTCTCTACTGTTCTTCTGAATAGATTAAACAGACGAAGGCAGAAGTTAGATGTAGACCGTAAATTCTTCTTCACATAAATTTTTGCCAGTCGTCTGGACGTTTGATAGGGAACTCAAAGGAGACACGCGTGACTCCTTTGCCTTATCATTAGACGCTGCCTTATTAATGTTCTATCACTGCATCATCATTTTATGCTTATTATTAATAATTCTTGGAAACGAAGGTTGAATCATCGCATTATCAGCATCTCAGTTTCCAAAATATACACATTCCCGCAGAATATAGTCAAAATATATTTTTATGAAATGTTTAGATCTGATGTGCTACCAAATAAGCTAGGTGATAACCCCGGGGTGGCTCGGACTTTTTTTTTCGTTTTTTTTTTGATGAAATTTTGCAATATCTTAAAAATAAACACATGAAAACGCTTAGAATTAATACAGTAAAATTCTTAATGAAAATTCGAAAAAAATGTTTTAAAGGCTCTACAAGGATGCGACTGCTAATCTAAATTCTTTCTTATTCACGTAATCTTCTTTAGATGTATACTTGATGTTGTTGCAATTCCCAGTCTTCTCTCGATGTCTTGAAGCAAAACATGGACATTAATCACTTTGTGTAGTCTAGCGGTCGCCGATTCTTCTATTTACTTGCTTACCATTTGCTCAATACAGCACGGAGCTAAAGGAGTGCTTCCTCTGTCGTCTTTCCACTCTTTCTCAAAAGTCTGGTAACTATCCATTATCTCCAGTTGATGATCATTTTTAAAGATTTTCAAGAAATTGTTAAGTACTAAGAACTCTATTTTCTAAGAAAAGCCTGAATAACAGGAATTAAATGCAGTGTTACAAATTGAATCTTATCTATATTGCACAAACTTTGCCTTGCATTGTTGGTCATAAGATTGTCTAAAGTATCCAGTGATGTTCCCTGGTGGTGAAGATGGATATCAAGAGGTAAATAAAGTCCCGATATACCACCTAGAATTCCATAAACAGACTCAGTCACTCAGAGAATTGCATAATGGCTGATACAAAATACACACATTTCAATCTGAACAGAGTGCAGAACAACCATAACTTCAGTCGTGGCTCGGAAAGCAACTCCACGGTACACATTTTTCTGACCTCAACCAACCGCACGTCGACAAAAAAGCGTCGAAGTTTTGGTTGAGTGAAGGAAGTCTTTGGGAAAACTGAAGAAACAATGATTGCCATACAAGACCAGGTTATTAACATTAAAAGCTACAGAATACATTATAAAGATTTGAGTGATGGGGCTTCCATATCGCAGAGGAATACATCCAACACGTCAAATTCAGTTGCAAAATGCACACACAGACAGATTATTTACACAGACATAACCAAGTAGCCAATATCATACATCAACGTCTAGCTAAGATACACAAGCTTAGGGACATTCACATTTCATATTATAAATATATCTCAGACATTGTCTTAGAGAACACCACACAAACTATATTTTGACAGAGCTATAATCACTGACAAAACTATTCCCCATAATAGACCAGACATTACACTCGTAGATTAAGCAAAACAAAGTGATCTACATAATTGATATCTCTATCCCAGTACGCGCAATCTCAATAAATATAAAGATCTTGCACAAGAAATAAAACGCCTTTGGGGAGTTACCAGAGTATACATTGTTTCTCTCATTCTTTCTGCCACTGGGGTTATTCCACTCTCATTAAGCAAAAGCCTGTCAACACTTATATAAAACCTTACAGAAAGCCACAATCCTAAACACTTGTAACATTATATGGAAATTCCTACACCCAAATATTAATACTCCCACGAGCACCTAAGTTTTCCCTTCCTTCCATTTGAGCTCCTTGAGCCTCTCTTGGGTCCGCCTCTGGGATTTGGTTTCCGGACTTGATCCGAGTTTGGTTTTCCAAAACAATGATTGTTTTTAGTTCTTTGAATAAAAAAAAATACATTATAATCAATTATCCCGAAGCCTCATATATGGCTTGTATGGGAGAAAATGATACATTACAACAAATACATGTAACTATAAAACTAAAAATTTCAAACTATACTATACTACAGACATCAATGATAACATTACTTGATCAGCAACAAATACTCTGCCAATATAATTAATAATATTCTTTCCATCTATAATATGCTGCTTTTATAAATTTAAAAGAGCTCAACGTTTGAATCCATTTCGGCACCGTATTAAAAAATGTTGGGATATAATAGTTTCTTAGCTTTTTACTATAATTATTCATAATTCGTGGAACATTGAAGGTTTGCATATTGCGTAAATTACGTGTGTTTACATTTTTATACAGCCAGCTACTCTTGCAAATTACGTGTGTTTACATTTTTATACAGCCAGCTACTCTTGCAAATTTTTGCACAAAGATGATATACTCATCAAAGATCTTGAAATTTTAAGATTTTTAGCTTTTTGAATTTCTTATTAGTGTCTAATCTGTCATATATTGAATTTGTGCCAATTAAATTTATTTTTCTTATTTGTATTTTTTCAACTTCCCTCGCAGCCGATGAGAATCTATAAATTGAAATACCATATCGCATCCTGGATTCAAAGTATGCTACGTATAGTAATTTTCTGATTTTTATAGGACAGAACCATATTACATAGTACATCATAAATATAATTTTCCGTAATGTAGCACATAAATTTTCAATATGATTTCTCCAACTTAAATTAGAATCAAAAATGAGTTCTAAATATTTCAATTCTGAGGCTTCACGAATTACATCGCAGTTACAATGCCTCCATACATTTAATTTAGCATAACAATTTGTCTCATGAACTTTAATTCTTGTATTAAACATCAGTTCATATCTTTTATTTGGTACTTTAAATTTCATAATATGCGTCTTCATTACATTTAAACTTAATCTATATTATTTTTAATCCAATCAACAACTTGGGGTACATATTTTTGACATTCAGCCAATAATTTAGCTTCATCTCTATGAACAATTGATAAAGCAATATCATCCGCATAAAAATAAATTTTTCCATATTCAATATTTAATGGTAAGTCATTCAAAAAATAAATTAAATAACATTGAACTTAATAATGATCCTTGAAATACACCACATTTTACTGAAGTGCTACTGCTACATCTATCCTTCATGCAAACTTTCTGTGCACGGTTGCTCAAAAAGTTTCTTAATAACAAACTCATATTACCTCGAATACCATATTTTTTGCATTTAGCTATCAATATTTCATGATCAACAGTGTCATATGCTTTACTTAAATCGAAAAAAACCACAGTGGCATATAAACCATGATGAAAAGCTTCATTTAATTCATCTGTTATATGTGATGATAATAATAATAATAATAGTAATAATAAATGAAAATGAATTCTTAAGAAAATTTACGTAGCCATTGTTTTGATAAGATCCATCACCATTTATCTTTATTAAGTATATAATTGGTTTGGTTTGTTTGATATTAACGTCCTTTTCAACTGCTATGGTCATTTCAGGACGGCGTTATAGGGGCCGCAAATTTTGCCTCTCAAGGGTTCTTTAACGTGCAGCCGACAAACGACTGCACGGGACCAACGGCTTTACTTCCCTTCCGAAGGAAGTGCGTCATCTCAGGATTTTCCCTCTGACAAAATCCTCGTCGTCCTCGGCCGGGGTCGAACCCGCGTCCTCGGGCATCAGAGGCGGTCATGCAAACACTGAGCCACCGAGGCCGATAAGTGTATAATTCATAAATAGAAATAATAACGCAATAATACAATAAATAAAAATTAATCTAACGGGCATCCTAAGTTAAAACTCATTAATAAATAATATAAGAGTTGAACTTAAACGCTCGAACATCCACAAATTTTGACTTTTTCCACTAAGTACATAATGCGCTAGGAGTGTTCCTCAATATTTTACTAACAAATGAAAGGATAATAATAATAATCAAGTTATCAAGTTATTAACTGATACTTCAAATGAAAATAGGCGTGTGTAACTTAAGGAATAACAGGAGAATAGGAGACAATAGCTCAATTGCGCCCACTATGAATATTCATTGGCGCGGGAAATCCGAATTAGAGCATCAACTCGCTACCCAAATTTTAAATTATTCATAACAATTTTTCGACGTCTCTCCAGCTGATGTCGGTTTGAGGCAGCCAATGGGAACGATGCACGAACCAATTGTCAGTCCGAAACCGCACCGAAGAGTAATGGGAGGCGAGGGAATCCCGTGTTCGCCCGTCGTCTCCTCAAACGATATGGAGCCCCGAAAGGAATCGGCTTTATAACGCAATGACGAAACAATACAAGGAAATCCGGAAGCAGGATCGAAAACTGGGTAAAGAGTAAAAGAACAGTAGGAATTAGCGTTACATAGCTGAAAAAATGATGCGAAAAGCCTGATGGGTAAATAAATAATAAAACTTCTACTGATCGCCTTCTACTGGCAATTCTTTAAAGTAGGCCTACACGATAACTCCCTCCCCCCTCCCACAAATAAAAAAGGTATAGCAAAATGGCGAAAGCCTGAATTCAAGGAAATTGGCCCCCTTAAAAATGGATAAAAAGCGAGGGGTAAAAATTGTGGGTAAAATAAGGGATAAAAGATAAAAAATGGGGATATAGAAAGTGTAAAGAAGTAGTGAAGTGCTTAATAATGCTACTACGTGTATTTAGTTGGGCCACTGGGGTCGGAGTTATTGGTCCATTCAACTAGATCTCACTCCAACTCAACAATCGGGACCCGAAGCCCAAAATTTCGGAGTCAACAACTTCCAATAATAAATAGATTCCCTGTCTATTTAAAATTCACTTATAACCTAGGAGATTAAGAATTATGTGTTGGCTACTCAATACACAAATAACACTGGTCGGTAAAAAAAAAATCACGTACCAAAGTTCTCCTCCCTGCAAAAAATATGTGAACTAGATAGCTTTGATATTCCTAAATCTAAATATGACATCCAAATTGCACTATCACGTATCATTTTTAAGAGAGAGTTTTATATTAATTAAAAGACTAATGTTTTATCAATTAAAGGACTAATATAAATAAAGGTATTATTTTGCACCATCTTATTAACAAATCAATGAAGTGTCTCATGAAACCTCATTTTGTTGTCTTTTGTCTCTTGTATTGCGCTTTTGGCGTCTCCCGTAGAAGTATCCAGCAGTAATCTGCTCACATATTTTGATTCGCTTTTCCGCCTGTTGAATCAGACCCAGTGAAGCCAGGGACTCAGACAGAGACTAGAGAGGGGAACCCGAGAGACCCAGAGAGAGACTAGTGGTCAAAGTCTCTTCTTGTATTCACATTGTTTATTTTAGATTTCCCCCTTTTTCACTTTGTTTTTCTTTATTAGAGAGCACTGCTCATTTTTATGTAGACTAGAATAGAATAAACGTAGATTAGAAACAGTTGATATGCTTTGCCTTAATGATTTTAAAGAATATGAAATGATCAATTTGCAACACCGCCTATCGCTTTTCAATTTGGAACCTTTCTCCATGTTATACCACGCTTTCAGAACTAATGTTTTAAACAGCAATGTACTATTTTCACTTTAACAGCAACCATTCCCCGCCACCCCCACCCCACCCCAAGAAAATTGTACGTGATACAGCAATTTTCTTTGGTACACTATTCTACAACCTCTGACAATTAAGTTCGGTGAATGATCTCATATTGCTAACGGTCGTAAGAGTGCGCTACCGTCGTATCCTGCCCCAAACAGGTCGAAACATGTTTAAACAAATTTGAGAGAATCAGCGCTGCGAATGTGTTTATAGTGTTTAAACAGGACATTGAAGAGTGAAGGTGTAGTGCGCATGGTCGAAACCCAAAATGTATCAGCGAACGAAAGAGACAACAGTTCATGAAATGCTGACAACAGTTTACAAAGAAAGTGGTATCAGTTTGAAGTGTGTTTATGAGTGGTTTAAACGGTTCCGAGGAGGCCGGAACACCGTGGAAGACGCCCCCTGAAGTGGCCAGACATCCAACGTAATGTTACGACCCAACTGAAGGCTATCCCTAAAAACGACTCTGCAAGGAGTTTCCAGGACTTGTACAGCCGTTCCCAGAAGTGCATTACCATCGACGGGGATTACTTTGAAGGATAGTAACTGCTGTTTCATGTAAGCCAGCAATCCACTCGCAATATGAGGTCATTCACCGTACTTAATTGTCAGAGGTTGTATATTTTGACAAACTTTGTATTTACTTTGTATAATTTATTTTAAATTACTTAAATCGTAAATAGTATACGATTAAACTATCAGATTTCATTGTACTTATACAAGTACTATTAATATACTACCAAATGTATACAAGAATAACCAATAAATAAATAAATATTTGGAATTAGTAGTGTGAAATCTATAAGAATAAACCATTATTTTTACAGGGAGGATTTTGATGCCGACCAGTGTAATTGACTACATTAAGTCCTAATAAACCCCTTTTTTTATTCATTCAAAATCATTCGGTCGTGACCAAATTACATTTCATACGTATTCGCTTTATGTCTCTAATCCAACAATTTCTGGCTATACCAACTTGTATTTCCCCCAAAAAGGATACTTCTCAAAGATATAGTGTTTTTCCAGCAAATCTATCAGGACAATACAAAGTGGTTTAGCTAAACATACCAACTTAAACTTTTCTTTAAAGAATAAGTCATAAGATTTTCAGTGAGGGTTTTTTCGTACGCCATACTTTAGCTGTTCAAATTAATGATGAAAAATTGGAAAGAAAGCTTTTATTTCACCAGACGAAGTATATCAGCATTTAATAGAAGAAAACTTTTCGATTTTGTCTCTTATTACTGCACCAGTTATTTCCTACTGCTATTTCACCGAGACCATATTCAGCTGCAAGTTTCTCAATGTTTCACCGTTGTCTATTCTTTTCAAGGCTTCTAGCTTAATTTTAATCGGCACAAACTTTCTTTTAGCCTTTGCACTTATCATCACACAAATAAAAGCGAAATAGAAACTGAATTATACTTTTTAGATCAGCAACAAGAGGCGTGACACTCGAGAGTGATTCAGCTCGAAATACAGTAAAACCTGTGCTAACGATCACCTTTTATATAACGACCACCTGAGCTTAACGACCACTTTGCTTGGTCCCGCAGAAAGTTACATGGGAAATGTGTTAGCATAACGACCACCTGTCTAACGCGACCAATGTATACGGACAATCGACAATCGACAATCGAACAGTGAAGTGAAAAGGACATGAGCGGTCCGGTAGCCGGGCTTCCATAACACACTCGCCCAAAAAGTAACCAGGGGAATTACACTAAGTTAGAGGAGAAGCCTAATCACCCTCTTGAGTCATCCTGAGGATAGCGTCCTTATCTTGTAGGACGAGGACTAGGATTGTGGATTGACGTAGTGATAACCCCGGACAAGTGCGGGTTAGGAGATCCAGTAGTCAGGGAAGACGCCCTTGTTGAGATCATCAAAGTTGACTTCTAGGACATGACGGGGTCTACGAAACCTTAAGGGACCCCTAAAAGCTAAGGAATGATCCAATATATTGGCTACCAAGGAATTATCATGACTCTCCCAATGTATACGGTACTTTCGATCCCCTATGTATCTAAATCTATACTAAAAAAACTGTCTATAACGACTACTTACGCAACCAATAAGGTCCTAATCTAACTGCCAATTATATCATTACACTATTCTTTGTAATCAACCAGCCAGAGTCAAGAGATACATAATGCAACCACAGGTTCTTTTCGCCTACTTGTATTGTTTACTACGTCAGGTCTGTCTTTGGGAAGCAAATATTGCTCTAAAATCACTGGAGGTGTTTCCATGAAGTCCAACCGTTTGAGTCCGGTTGCAAAATTCCTGTCTAATACCGGCCACTTCGGTCTTTGTATGTGATCAGTCGCGCACAGCGAGATCAGACTTCAAGGCCGGGCGCTATCTGGTTGAGAGGAATCAGAATGGCGGACGAAATTCAAGATATTCAATTCTTTAGCTGTCTGGATAATTAAACGTTTTTAATCCTAATCGTAGTCGCTGAGCTCTAATGATGAAAGCTGTCTAAAAGCACAAACGAACAGAATCGCCCGCATCAAGTGACCTGTTGGCGACCGGTCGGACTTTATGGAAACACCCTGGATGTGCTCGAAAAATATTTTGAAGATTTAATTTTCACTAGGAAGACAAATAAGTGCAAACAAAGTAACTTAGATTCTTTTATAAAGAAATGAACATATCCGTTTTTAATTATGTTGATGATTTGTAATTTTTTGATTGAACCTGTATATAATGACCACCTGAGCTTAACGACCACTTTCGCTTGGTCCCGTGGGTGGTCGTTCTAGAAAGTGTTTACTGTACACGGAACCTCGAACAACCGAGGCTCGAATTATCGGGGCTCTTCTATAATACGTCCTCTTTTGTTTTATACGATGCGATAAGACTTTTCCAAACGAATTCTCGAAGGTTTGTAAACAAAAATGAGTTTAATGTCTCTTTAAGCTGGAATGTTTTTTTTTTTTCTTTAAGCCGAAAGTATTCGTGGAATAATGCTTTGATGTTTACGTACTACGAGGGACGTGATCAAGTTAACGGGGAGAGGCGAGGTAAAAGAGGAAGAAAATAAAAAGAGGAAGAACAGAAAAGGGAGGAATGTTTAAGGAATGTTAGTACGTTACCGTTAACCTAGTTCCAGCGCTTAATTCACTGTAATACGGGATTCTGAACTTCATAAAGGGTGTCACGGGTAAACGTCAGTGGAAGCAATTAATAGTGTGTAAATAAGTACTGGGGACAAATTAGAAAAACCCAATTCCTTAATAATCTCTTTTTATTAAGTATATTAACTCTCTGGTATAAAACAAATATTTCTGGCAGGTAAGAAGTTGAACATATATGTAAGAAGAAGAGGTATCTTACTCTTCATAGAAATTTTATAAGTAATTCTTAACAATGAAAATAGCTGCCAAATAAGTCTTCCTTGACTAATATGCATTAATATAAATTTTATACATATCCATTGGTAATCTTTATCCACGTTACTGCAAATAAGCGTCTAAGCAATCTCGATTCGATCCACTTGATTGAAGAGCACGCCGGCAAACCAACTCGTAACGGAAACAGTCCACTTTCAGGTTATAAGGGGTTGTCTGGTTCAAGAGATGGCACACAGCACTCCGGAAAACTTCACATGCAAAATTACAAAAATAGTTATTAAGCAATAATACTTGCAACAATTAAATTTCTGATGACATAGTCTATAAACTTGGGAGAACGTTAATAATTTTTAATTCTAAATGAAAGCTTAATTTATATCCGACGTGATAATTTTTGTATGATTCAGAATTAAAAGCTTCTCATCTTAATTGCTTAATTATGTCTCGTTATTTAATTTAAGACTATCCATAAGATACCGTAAAGATGTCTTTTTCTTCACAATTACTCAATATTACACTCTGTTAATTTTCTACAAAAAAAATTATGAACTCAGCCTTCAATACGCAATGGACTGGTTTATTGGTACCTGCAGGTAAGTACTCCTGAACGAAATCAAATCTCTTTCGGTAAACTATTTCTTCTTGCGGTTCCAACTCCGTTAATATGATAAGCTGCTAATCCGTACGGAAAGTGACCAATATAATCGATGCGATATAAATACACAGCCGCACAGTCGTACTCGCGCTACGTGTGTCAGGCATCTCGATAAAGCAGGGAGAGGTTGAATATTTTTCACCAAGCTAATAGCATTAATTAGTTGTATCTGATGGGGGCGAGACAAGCGGCTTACTTTACTGTTTAATGGTATCTCAGATGAAGGTGATAAAAGCGTTCCCGTATCGGAATTATTATTTTCAGCACTAACCTTAATAATCCCCGCTGTCGGTTCTGAACACTTTTCCCTTTTCCACCTTTGCTTCTTCCGCCCCACTCTCCTTACTTCCGCTCTCCGCTTCTTTATATCTTTCTTCCGGGCTCCATCTAGTGTCGTGTTATAACGATAGGAATTATAAACCGTTCTCGTTTTATAGAAACTCTGCCACGACGCTCGTGACAATGGTCTATGACGAATCTTTCAGTCTTCCACGTCCTTTGTCGATGCTGAGGGTGTCCTTCCCAGGCCTACGTTTCGTTGCCTCTGTCTTGATCAGTCAAACGGGAAACCGTCGATCTCAGCCATCTATTGAAGGACAAACATCTAGAAATAAACGATTCCGGGAAACTTCCGTCGTGTAGCATATTTAGGATTACGGGCACAATAAAAATCAGCAAAGATCCAACAACTCATCTTTAATCGAACTCCATCTCCGTGACGAAATCCATTCGAATCGTCTTCATCCACGGAAGGTACTTCATTTTCCCTATGCCGATTGAACCTTGGCGACTATTTCATCGATTTTACAAGCTTGCATTGAATAGCAAAAACATTAGCAAAATGACAAACAAAATAACTTCTGAAACATAGACGACCTACTTCGGAGATCTCTTGCTGGATGGCTGCCATCCCGCCCCCCCCCCAACAAAAAAATTTATTCATTTTATGTTTTTGGCTATTCTTCCCTAACAAAGCCGAAGTCTACTTGCATTCTTTAGTATCAAAATTTCCCGCGCAGTATTTTCCTCGTCGAAGTTTTTTATCGTAGAATATTGTTACTGTAAAAAAAGGTCATCATGACAAGCTTTACTTTGGCTCAAAGCAAGCATCGTTTATTGCGGGTCACTCAAATATCAAAAGTTTTCAGAAAAATAATTTATCTATACCAAATTCACTACAAATTACGTACACTAATCAACACATATTTTATAACTAAGACCACACAAAGTGTTCTTAGTAGGAATTTGTAGGTAGAATCCGAATCTGCTTTTAGATTTTTTCTATCACATCAAGTTTCCAAGTTATGCACATCGAGACTTCTATGTTAAAGTAATGGGAGTGAAGAGAAGCGGCTACATTGTTAAAGTATCCATATTTTGGGGCCGCAAGGAAATTTACCAGGCCCCAAACACTGAATGATTTAAAAATGTTTCATTGTAAAACAAGAAAGCTGTGCATGCTAGAGAAATTTAAAAATTATATTCGTAATCAGCAGAAAAAATACTACCAAAAATCACCCACTTTCATTTTGTTACAAGAAAAATCTTAAATTTTGTTGGCCAGTGTTATCAGTAAGAAAAATATTGAAGTTCACTTTCTAATCCCAATGTCTCTGTTGAACATCTAAACAATTTGAAAGCTACGTTTCACAAGAAAAACTCTAAACACTGTTAATAGAAGGACGTATAGACAACAACGTTAAACAGTATAATTTTTTTGTTTGGCCATCTTTGGGTTTTGTAGACTAAGTAACACAAAGTGGTAAAAGGAACGTTACAGTTTGCTGTATGTGTCTACAAGCACAGGGTGATTCATGTGAACCGGCCCTATGAATTTTCTAATGATGCCGCAGTTTGTGCACATAGCCGATCAAATGCACATTACGACATATTAATCTGTAAGCCTTCCCGTTTCGAATGTTGTGTAAATGGTCCGGTGCCATGTCGGGTTTACAGATCATTTGATCGATCTTTTACGACACGACAGTGGACGGCACCGTACATTGTCGTATTTTTGACGAATTCGTGCAGCAGTTGGATGATCTGGAAATGGCTGACGGTTATTTTCAACAGGATTTAGCGACCTGTCATTTGTCCAATGTGTCCGTGGAATAGATCTTTTCCAACCGCCTATCTCTAAAGGTTGTGGCCTCAAGAATCCCCGATCTGAGTAGCTTTCTTTCCGTGGGGTTACTGGAGTATAATGTGTATGTAAACAAACCCCGAATGTTACAACATTTGAAAGCAATATTTTTGCTGAAATCAGGAATATCACCAAAGAAACGGCTGCGGCGAATCACGGAGCGGGATAGTGGAGTACGTTGACAAAATCGACGCACACTTTAACACCTGCTCCAACTCCAATCAGGGTAACACGATCCAAGGAAATGCAAATTTCATTACTATCAAGTAACCAAAAAAGTTCTGTCGCTTTTGCAAATGGAACACCAAGGCACAGTGAATGTATGCCAAAAAGGACTTTACTCAATAACCTATTCCCAACGCAACGAAAGCTCATGTATATCGTGCAGATAAAATTCCTGTCTTTAGAGGCAAAAACAAACGGGCCATCTCAGATTTAATCTCTGTATCATCACGGAACCGCCTTGTTCGCATGTGGATGTCCAGAACACGAAACAAGTGTAACAGCTTGGTGAAATAAGTGAAAATAACCTGGATGCGGCAGTAGTTCTCATTTCAAAGCGGTAATCGCATTATATGTCACTTTCGCATTGTGGTCTGGGATTTTACCTTCGAGAAGTGCATCTTTTCCCTGTTCACCAGTGATGCTGTTCGCGACGAAGGAAACCTGCACACGTTCAAGTTGCCGTGTGTAGACCGTGTAGTAATGGTTTGGGCTTGTGGAACGAACTCGAGGTGCACAATACAATGTGATGTCCACCAGACAAAGGCAGGTCGCCCAGGGATTCTTCACCGGAATGGAATTCTTGAAACCATCTTTGTGGGTACGTTTTCTTACACTAGAGTTTCCAAACGCAGTGCATAATTTATGCCATGTCTCAGAAGCGTTAATGCCAAGTTTGAATTCGTATAACAAACATGTTCGAATAACAGTACTTTTCACAGACATTGCGAAGGTGATGTTCTACACCAAACACCAAACCGAACACTGAGAAACTCCTCCAGGAGCAAGCCTTATATGCGAGATGTCCGATGCAAATGCATGCAAAGCCTATGCAAATGCATGGGCGATCATCTCGACTCTTGCAGCGAACCCCATCGGAACGTGACAAAACTTTTTTGATTAGCTGATATCTACTGTATATGGTATTTTCTCTATTTACAGCTCATTTTGTCAGTCTCATTCTATATGTATTACCCTGTAGATTTAGACCTCAAAGGAGACTAAGTTAAAAAACAAAAGATGTTTGTCCACGAATGTTTCTCATGGTTGATCAGTGGAGGGTCAAGCCAATCACCCATATATGCCTTTTGAGACTTTGTACTATAGTTGAAGTACGCAAAACGGAGTAAAGACGGTTTTCTTTTTCACTCAAGCGAGAGTCAAATATTTATTTTCGAACGCCGTCTCCGAAAAAGAAAGGGGAGAAAGAGAAAGAAGAAGAAGAAGTAACAGTAGAGACAAGCAGAACGGGAGCCCCCAGTTGATTGTAAGCGAAGAAGGAAACGGCGTTATTCAATCATCGTAAAATTTTCTGGAGAGAATGAAAAGGCCGAGCAGAACATCTCCAGCCGTGGCATTAATTTTCCCCCTCGACTGACTGCTACTGCCTTTCGTTTGGAGGAGAGATAAGAAGGCGGCGAGTGTTTGGTCTCAGCTAATTACCGGCTGCTTCAATCCACACGAACAGAGCCGTTCATTGATGAGAATGATGATGAGAACGGTGATAATGAAGGACCGTCATCTTGAGGTGCTCGCTGTTATCAAACCATCGTTTCCTAGTATGGCGCCCTGAATTGCGATAATTGGAATGCGCCGAAAGAGGAGGTTCGCGCTAAAAGGGGTGACATTAGGGGGGGGGGAGTAGTAGAGTGGGGAAGGAGAGATAGGACGCGAGTTGGCGCTTTTAGCTTCTTCTTCTTGTTCCCTTCACTCGCCGCACTTATTACCTACAGGAAGTTATTTCAGGTATTTTACAAGAGCAGAAATTCCGCCGCCGTCTTCGCCCATCGCGAGGGAAGCATCGATAACTTCCAGGCTGGCAGCGAGCGTTGACCACAAATGGCGTCTCCGCGGAGCAGGTATGCAAATGGCGGCGTCGCGTCGCCCAACACACACACATGCACAGCACGGAGGGTAGGTGAATAGGTGCAGGCATCCTCCCTCTCTCTCTCGTTTGTTCGCTCTGTTGCCATTAATGATGTGAACGTCTAATAAACTCACACCAGTGAAACATTTCCGATCGTCAAGGCACCGCCCACTCTCCTCCTTCCAGTCTCTTTTCTTTTCTTTCGGCCCCCACTTCTCGTTCTGTTGTGAGTTTATGTCTCGAGGGAATCTCCTTAACTGGTTCATTATATTTTACTCTTCCGAAAAAGACACTCAAACAATTATTTACACGATTTTCCACAAGAATTCTCCTCCGTACAAAATGTATCTGGGATAGTGTAATTACAAAGTCTAGTTAATAAGCCTAAATTGCATTTGTTATCACTTCTTTGTATTGGTAAAAAATAGGATACTGAATGCCGACTAAGATGAAAACAAAAAATAGCAACTGCTGACATAGCTTTATCCATGACCCAAACAGAAACAGGCCGCAAGAACTATTCTAATAGGTACACTTAACTAAGTCGAGGCATAAATTCAACAAGATGCTAAAAACATTGTGTACCATGCAGACATGAGTGTTCACATAGTTCTCGAACATTTTACGGGGGTGCAGGCGTGCAGCGGTTCTTCTCATCCCACAAATGTTCAATAGGATTGGGATCCGGCGACTGGGCGGGCCACTTCAGCAAAGAAAATCATCATCATGTTTTTGGAACCATTCCATTGTGATGTTGGCTTTGTGCACCGGCGTATTATCTCGCTTAGAAGTACTCTTCTGCTTGCGAAATAACTATCAACATGAATGGATGCACTTGGTCGGCAACGATGCATTTTACGCTCTAGCATCCAAACATGAACCCATAGCTGTCAGTGGATCCAATGTGTCAGATAAGCATTCCCAACACAATGATACTTCCCCCACCGGCTTGCATAGTTGTCAACAAATATGATGGATTCTTGGATTCACGTTGTTTGGCCAAATTTTGTTCTTGTCATCAACATCTTAGACTCATCGGACCTTAGACTCATCGGATCAAGCGACCGTTTTCCACTCGTCAATGGTTTAGTTCTGTTTTCCACCGTTTTCCACCCAGCTTTCCTATATGTCTTTGATACCAACGTACCGGCTGTTCTGACATAATGGTTGTCTGAGCAGCAAGGTTAGCTTCGGACATCAATTGAGTAACAGTGGCCTATCTGTTGGCTTAAAGAAGTCTGGCCAGACTCTAGTGATCTCTCTGCTTAACTGGAGTGCCGCTGATTCGACGAATTTTTTTGCGCGGTGAGTCATTCTTGATATTACATCCGTGAGACTCTTATACGAGAACACTTCATCCAGCATGTCGCCTATCTTCATGCCACGATCAAAATCGGGCAGATCTTTGTCCTTTCCCATTATCGCTATGATTTGTAGTTAGGTTGGGTAGCTATATAAAGACCTAAAACAGGTCACGTGAAGTACAGCGGAATGGATCGAGCCATTGGCACACGGGGAGGATTACAAAATAAAATGGCCTACAATACTGATACTCGCTCCATAGCTCCGAGCACCTACAATCATCCCGCTTTCGAAGGCTGTTAAATCGCGTCGTTTACTCATAGTTGGAGAATGGAACACGTCTACTGTTGTCGACGACACTCAGCTTCCCTTTTATTGGTCCGGCCCGTTAATAACATTGTGGCGACGTCCGTGCTCGCATTTGCATAGACATGTCAGGTGGTCATAATAATATGCTCACTCAGTGTATAGGAAATTATGTAAGGGCTAACAATGGTAGTGTTAAATTTGACCTTTGACCTCGAATTTTGCACCTTGTAATTTATAACTTTGTAATTGTTACAGGTAGAAAAAAAATTCCCATTGTATAGTGTAGAGCTCAAAACGCTGATTTTAACAAAAAAAAGAGATTAGAAATAAACCCATTACAACAAAATTGTCTAAAGGCATCTAAAATGTCCGAGACGGTACTGCATTAAAGGCAAGTTGTCTAAAAATTCTGAGACGAAGCCAACCAAAATCATTTTCTTATCTTACTCCTGTAAGGCACCGTTGTAGAAAACAGTCCCCCAAAATGCCATTTCATGGTCCACATTACGTATTTGTTCTCTAGTTTTGCTGATGTGTTGCATTACGCAACCATCGGGGATTCATATCTCCCCAGTAATGAAGGTTGTTTGTTAACTCGGGAAAATTGGGCCTCGTCTGACACAGAACATGGTTAACAAAATCAGGAGTTTCTTCAACATGGTTTAGAGAGCGGCAAGACCTGCGCCTTAACGCTTTCGGCCACCTAACCAGCTTTAGCGTGTTTATTTTTAATCTCTTTTTTTTTTTTTTGTTAAAGTCAGCGTTTTGAGCTCTACAACTGTACAGGGTGTTGCAGATAACTACAGGGCAGTATAACGGGAAGCCTACCCGCTCGATTGCAGGGGCCGGCTCGACATCTAATGATAATTGGGTAATTTTATTTTGTTAAAATTGTTTGTGTGGCAAAGGGCATGACCAATTGAGCCAAGGAGGGGTGCGCGCTGTACTGCTACAGGGTACACAAAAAGTAAACACACTTATGAATGTCCTCCGCAGCTAGAGGGGACCAACAAACAAGCCAAAAATTCAACAGAGGAGAATAGTAAAAAATAGCGTTTCACACTTTATTATTATTATTATTATTATGTTTGGTCGTCACGGGCTAACCCGGGTTGCGTCTCGTAGCGGACACAGGGCCAAAGACACGAGACGCAGCAGACCAGTTTGCTCTGCTGCTGAGAAAGCGTCACCTGGGTGTTTGGTGAAGTTTCTTACAACAAATGTTCAAAGAAACTTCCATCTTGCTCAGCACAGAGAGCTACCCTCTTCGCAAAGTCTTCTCTCACTCGCCCTAGCATTTCTGGGGTGATTGTTGCCATCGCTTCCCGTTACACTGCCCTGTAGTTATGAGCAACACCCTGTACAATTGGGAATTTTTTCTACCTGTAACGGTTACAAAGTTACGAATTGCAAGGTGCAAAATTCGAGGTCATAGGTCAAATTTGACACCACCCCTACCTAACTTCATATATGTTGCCTGCGACAGATTTGTTGTATCTCCACTCGTTTTGAAATTATAAGGGGGTGGGGTCACAGTTCAGAGGATCGAATTGTTCGTTCGCCAGTTTACAAGAAGAAGCCTGCTCAATTGTTGAATTGACGACAAGTAACTTATTTTATGCGCTTAGTATTAGGGTTATCAGTCAATATTACTGGATTTCGTATTAGTGGTAATACCGAAAAGGTAAATCTCCATTACCGGTATAAATATTTCAAAAATTATTTATTTAAATTTATTGCAATTTTAATGCTACTACTAATAAAAATAAAATCTTTTTAAATGTTAATATATCTCCTTTTATTACATAAATACGTTCATTTTATAATTAATTTGTATTTTATAATTACTTTGAACATTAAAATAAACTCTTAAAAAACTTAAGCTGTTAATAGTCGGGGGGGGGGGGGCATTCTATTATTGAAAAAAAAATTACAAAAAAGCACATCCGCGGAAGAGTCTCATTTACTATTTTATTATTTACTAGCCTTAATAGCCGGCGTTGCTCGGGGTTTTAATAAAAAAATAGCGGTAAACTAAACAGTGAGAGCTAATAAAACTGAAAAAATTTGTCAAGAATAGTTTTTAATTTATTCTGTTATGAAAAGCAAAAACATAAGTTAAACACAATCCCAAACAAAACATGAAATTAATTATTGCAAAGTTCCAAGTAAACAATGCTCTTACTAAAGCGTTTCTGGTTAGAATAAATGTAAGGATTATGTGGAATGTCAACACGTGAGCAACCAATATATAGCTGACCATGAGAAAAGCAAGGAGATTTTAGATCAAGTCCAAAAACCTTAAGAGAAACTTGTTGATTGCCATAGCAAAACTGAGCTTAAGATGATATGGCGGTCTCTTGAACTGAAATGGCAAATCTGTGTCTGATGGAATGAAACACAATTTCATTTTTGTATTTCCCTGTGATGATCATAGCCTCGATAATAAGAGGCTTCATGGTTTTGATGAGTAACCTTGTTTCATTATATAATCGTGGAGGGTATAAGTTTCTCAGCAGTATGACTGGAGCTCTTTCTTTGAGGATGAAGTTGTGCGGTGGCATTCCATGTGGCTGGACAAAGTTTAGAAACTCAGTTGGAAACTCTACAGCTTCATCCTGATTGAGAACAGTGTCAATAGATCAGAAAGAACTTGCTGTCAGCAGATCCAGATTAATTTTTTCGATTTCATCATTTTGTGGAGCCAAAACCGCACGTTCACACAAAAAGGTGGAGTCTTTGTACTTGTTGTTCATGTTAGAAAAAACTTTTTCCTTGAACTCATCTATTGTACCAACCATCTGTGCACATGGCAGTTGATGCATGTCGAGCTGCTGTGTGTACAAAAGCAATCTTCCGCTGGCAATGGCAAGCAGCTGCTGTGAAAAATGCTCAGCTGTTAAAGCTTCAAACAGACGGGCTCTCATGTTGGTCTTCAGTTCCAGTTTCTGAACATGTTGCTATAGAATGGAGGTCTTCAAAGAAGCATTCAACTTATCAGCTTTTGTGCTTTTTGGGATGACGGGAAGGGTCTGTCAAAAGTCTCTTGCCTCTGATGTCCTTCAAAGTCTTGTCAAGAGCTTCCAGCGCCTTGCGATGTGACATGGTGCACTCATCATTGCAAAACCTTGGCCATGGTTGAATTTCTTCAAATGATGCATATTGGAGAATCTGTTTTGGCCAAGTTCAAAGGAATCTTAAAAGGTGAATGTGCAGCCTACCTCCAGTAAGAAATGTTGCTGCAATGCCAGAAGATGCCACGACAAGCGCTATTCAGTGCTGCCTGGTCTTTGCGAAAAGAAGGTTGAACAGGAAAGTTTTTTCATGTGCCTCCAGGCTCATTAAGAAAGAAATTTTTCAGTCTGTGTTCTGACAGCATCAATTATCCTGTTGCAAGCAGCTCTTTAGTCATTGAGTAGCTTTGGCTCGTTTTCGGCAACAAAAGCCTCCAGTTCATCTATCTATCTTCTTATATCTATCTATCTTCTTCTTCTATTACGCCTTTATGTGGTCAGAAAAATTAGCATTCCCCCTAAAAAAAAAGCGAGAGAATGTGGGGAGGGAGTAAAAAAAGCGTTATATCTCTACAATGACCTTTACCTCGAATCAATTTGACCTGCCTAAAACCTGAATTACCATGCAAAATTTCATCAAGATTGGGCCAGCCATTTTGGAATGCATAGCAAACAGACAGACAGACATAGATAGATAGATAGATAGATAGATAGATAGATAGATAGATAGATAGATAGATATGTAAAAGAGGTGAAATTTGTTATGCAGATTTCTCAACACCAGATATGAAGAATGGATTCAAAGGATATCTTCTAATGCAGCTTTATACTTACAATTTATGCGTGTTTCACATTTATTGGTTCAATCTATTTGTCGATAATTCTCCTCATCTATTTGTTCGAAACATTTCTTTTATTGGCCCATTCTGATAACTCAAGTCGGAAATTTAAAAACGGCACGGTTGTGATAATGGCTCAGCATTACACTTAATGTTTATTGTTGGAGAGGTGCGCGCATTTTATTTCTTCTGAGGTGAATCCTGATTTAGTGTTCTGTCATTAAATCTTCAATTTGGAAGTTGTTAATTTCTTGCTAAGTGGCGTCTCTTCTGAAGCCCCATCCAATTAAAGTTGTTGAATATATACGGCAGCGAGAGAGGGAATTGGTCTGACCAGGTGGTCTTCATCAGCTCGGAATTATTGCCTGGCAAGCAAACAACGGCCTGTGGGGGGTTTTAGGTGATAATGAGGAGCGCCTCGGCTGATGGATAGCGATGGTCAATCGAAGCTCGAGGCGTGGGAGGAGCCCAAAGGCGCTCGTAATTCAAGGCGTACAAGGCGTCTTCTTCGTCTTTCCTCTGAGTTATGTACGCGAGCCCAACAAACCACGTTCATGGAGCGTTAATGACGCCCCCAGTCATCTTCGCCTTTTTCCAAGACTCCTGGGAAGGGCATCTGCGCGGTCCGCTCTCATGATTCACTTCGCCCTCAAAATAGCAACAGAAGAAAACGAGTGACCAAAATAAATAAAATCATCGCACTCGTGCTACCTACTACCTTACTACTTTTCACTCCTTTTTCTCCGACTCCCATCTCTCTCTCTCCTTCCATAGTTGCTCCGAGAGATGTGTTGACATCCTCTCATAGGAAATTCAATTGCAACCCACGAAACGACGGGAGCGAGGGGATGATGGGTCCAAGTAGTCTATGTACGTGACCATTAGCAGCCCGGGGCGAGTTTTAGCACCCAGCCGGCCAAAATACAAGTTCAAAATCGAATTCAAAGAATAATGGTGAGCCGAGAATCGAACCCACAACCGACAATTGGTTTTACAGGGGGATCCATCAAGTGACCCTTCCGTCCAATCGACGGTCAGAGAAACATGATGGCGGGGAGAAAAGAAAATAAAATAAAAAAGGAGGTGGCCGAAAGCGGGAGGAGTAGGATGGGGACGAAGGACTGTGAAGAATGGACAATGGGGAGGAGATAGGAAACGAAACCAACCCAATTTTTCATTCCCTTCCCCATTTCCGTGCTTTAGTCGAAAAGACCGGCCATGGTTTATTTACGAGTTCTCTCAACTTTCAATGAATATTTACAAAAGGGCAAGAGTTCATACTTTTTTCAATCGACTTAAAAATTCTCTGAAATACTCAAGAAGAGGTTGACAAAAGAAAACGAAGAACACGTGAAAAATAGAACCAAATTTGAGGAATGTTTAACATTATTATTTTTAAGTGATGTTATAATCATAGTTATTAAATCCAAGTTCATAAAAACACAACCATAAAAATTTACAGTTCATGAAGGAGAATTTGTCATCTCAGAAATTGCGCTCCCGTGGAAAATTTTGGTTCAATAATTATGATTATAACAAAACGTTAATCATCACTTTGCAAAATCTTAGAATAACTTTATTAATAGGCCCATCTTTCAAATTTACTTTTAATTCGGATTATTACACTATATGGCCAAAGCTGCCCCCCCCCCCCCCGTTGTAGAATTGGAGACTTTTGAGGCACATATTAATAGAATTTCGGTCTACATTTTGCATAAATCACAGGCTACACAAGTCTGGGACGACTTTTCATCATGTTTTGATAGATGGTCACAGGAATTGCCTTCCAGGCATCCATGTGAGCTGCTGTGAGTCCGACTGCGGGAAATGGAGGATATGGCTGGGCATGTATACTGCGTTCTACTTCGTCCCAGAGACGTTCAGTAAGGTTTAGATCGGCGCTCAAGTTTATTTATACCCATGTCGTCAAATCATGACTGCACAAGCTTCCGGTGTGTGGAGAGAACAGTTATCTAGTTGGAACAGAAACAGGGCTTCCCCGAATTGTTGCCAGAGTGTTGGGAGTGCAGCTTTGTTCAAATTTCAAGATATATTGCAGAATTCATTTTTCAAAATTATTTATTCAATGATTGAAGTTACGTCATTATTAGCACGGCCTTCTAGAAATTACCAGGCCTTAACATGGAAAAGATAAAACATTGTTATATCGTTCTGGTAGTGCTCGAGGCCAACGAGCAAGAGAGGCCCTGGCGCGAAAAGTCACCCAACCATAGTAGTCCGACCAACAATCCAAATTTCATTATTTTCAACAAACGAAAAGATACTGATTGTTAAAATCCAAGATGGAAACAATGAAGGTACGAGGGGCGATTGATAAATAAGGTCTCCATGGCTGTAACTTTTTTATTTGTTAACCGATTTTCAAAATTCTTTTTGTATCTTATACTCACATTTGTCCTCTATGTAATGCACTATTCACTTTTCGACATAGTCCCCATCCCTTTCCACGCATTGCGCCAACGCGTGACTAGTTGGGTGAACCCGTCGGAGAGGAATTCCGGAGTTGTTGTCGACACCAGGATTGAATGGCAGCTTTGGACCCTCTTCTGGAGTACGATAACGTCCGCCCGCACACGAGTCATCACACACCAGCGGCGTTGCAGCGCCTACAGTTCAAAGATGAAAAATTGCAGTTCAAAAATGAAAGACTTTGCATATTGCGACTTTCACCACTTCCCAAAGAAGAAAGAGCCCCTTAAGGGACATGAGTTGGTTCTGACGGCGAGGTAAACGCTGCCATTCAATCCTGGTGTCGACAACAACTCCGGAATTCCTCTCCGACGGGTTCACCCAACTAGTCACGCGTTGGCACAATGCTTGGAAAGCAATGGGGACTATGTCGAAAAGTGAATAGTGCATTACATAGAGGACAAATGTGAGTATAAGATACAAAAAGAATTTTGAAAATCGGTTAACAAATAAAAGAGTTACAGTCATGGAGACCTTATTTATCAATCGCCCCTCGTATATTGTTACTCGGATTACTATGGTCAGATGACTTTTCCACACCTGGGCAACACCACCTATACTCTGTCTCACTATATGAAAAAAGCTGCAAGGCAGTCTGGGAAAGCACATCACTACTTTTTCACCTCCGCCCCATAAAGTAGTCTCCGACTGCGCACGCGTAGTGCTCAAAAACATGAAACACTGTTTCAGTTTCATTTCAGTCTCTATGGATTCAGTTTCTTTTTTATTGGTTGCGCGTTAATCTGAATGAGATGACAATTGGTAACGTGGCTTTCCCATACTGCCTTGCAGCTTACTTACTTACTTACTTTTCAAACCCGCTTATCCGTTAGGGTCGCGGGGGCAGCAGCCCTATGGAGGATCTCCAGCGATCGCGATCTTCCGCCATCAGGCGCATGTCCTCCCTGGTAATATCCAAGCGACTCGAACCCAGATTCTCCAGGTAGTCTAGCCACCTGGTTCTAGGCCGACCCCTTGGTCTCTTACCCACCGGCTTGGAAAATAACAACTGCCTAGGAAGACTAGTTTGCGGCATCCGAATCACGTGGCCATACCAGCGCAACTGAGACCTCTCAATGCGGAGAAGCAGCGGCTCAACACCTAAAGATTCCCTTATTGTATTGCTGTACACTCTATCTAGTAGGGTAACACCTGCAACACCTCTCAGAAATCTCATTTCGGCCGCTTGTACCCGCGATCGCACTCTTTCGGTCATTACCCAAGCCTCATGACCATAGGTGAGAATGGGGACAAAGATGGATTTGAAGACGGAGAGCTTAGCTTTGTTACTCAGCTCGCGTTTCGTTACCACGGATCGCCACAGTTCACGTCTGACACAGCTTGCTGCACCGATCCGAGCATCCAATTCTTTCTCCTGCCGTCCATCACTCGTGAATGCAATCCCGAGATACTTGAATTTCTCCACCTGTCTCAATGAGGCTCCACTAACATGGAGAGCGCACTGAGCAGGCTGTCTTGAAAGGACCAGAACCTCGGTTTTAGCCACACTGATCTTCATCCCAGCTTCTTCACATTTGGCTGCAAGCCGGTCTAGTGCATGCTGAAGGTTCGTGCGAGAAGACCCAAGGAGGACAAGGTCGTCAGCAAAGAGCAACCTCTCCACCAGGCAGTCGCCCACACAAACACGCTCATATAGTGAGACAGAATTTAGACAGAAGACCTGCGCACAGAAACGTCTTACATTGTTACATCATCATCAAACGGCCAAATTTAGGGGTTATTATTGGTAGAAATACGTTTAACAATAGCCGCTTTAGTGTGATGCAACAATGTATGACGTTTCTGTGCGCAGGCCTTCTTTCTAGGTGGTGTTGACCGGGGCCTGTCTTTCTCGTTGGCTACGGGTGGTGCTCTCACAGAAGTTCAACATCACAATCTTAGTGCTTCAACAATATATTATTGACGTCATATTCAGGCCTGGTAGTTTCTAAAGGTGTCCCAAAATGAACTGACATTTTGAATTTGCCGCCATTTTTGTCGATGGGTTTCGGTGGCTCAGTGGTTGCATGATCGCCGCTGATGCCCGAGGACGCGGGTTCGACCCCGGCCGAGGACGACGAGGATTTTTTCAGGGGGAAAATCCTGAGATCACGCACTTCCTTCGGAAGGGAAGTAAAGCCGTTGGTCCCATGTAGTCGTTTGCCGGCTGCACGTTAAAGAACCATTGCGAGGCAAAATTTGCGGCCCCTATAACGCCATCCTGAAATGACCATGGCAGTTGAAAAGGACGTTAATACTAAACAAAACAAACCAAAACAAACCAAACCAAACCCTTTTTGTCGTGGTACAACCAGAGTAGAGATTTTTATATGCTATCATTATTAAACATTGAGGTTAAAATATACAAAAACTACACACTCGAACAAAGTGTAGAAATTATAAAAATTCACTTCAAAAAGGATGAAAATTTGACGAAAACTATCAGTTCATTTTGGGACACTCTTTATTATTCAAAAAAACAGTAACACGGAAGTCTTATTATTCGTAGACAAAAACTTACAGAAAGAAAATTGAAACTAACGAAAATTGAAAGTCGGGACGTTTTAAAAACCGTGTTACTGTGTTTTGAATAATAAAGGGTGTCCCAAAATGAGCTGGCAGTTTTCGTAAAATTTTCACCATTTTTGAAGTGAATTTTTATAATTTCTACGCGTTGTTCGATTGTGTAGTTTTGTATATTTTAAACCCAATGTTTAATAATGACAGCATATAAAAATCTCCACTTTGATTGTACCACGAAAAAAACCCGGCAAATTCAAAATATCAGTTCATTTTGAGACACCCTTTAGAAGGCCGTGTTATTAGTCGGTTTCTTCTTGTAATGAAATAGTGACGTGAAAGCATTGTTACCGACAGAAAAATCGGTCGTTGTGTTGCCAATTTTTTTTCGAATTTTTTTGGCCTACCACTCTCTAAGAGTGAAGGCCTTTGTTTTCGTTTCAGAAACTCAAATTTTTTTTTTTGCTGAAATCGACTTAAAAACTCATGATTCGTAAAGATATGTTGAAATTTCCCGTCTGTACGTATGAGACCAATTTTGTGCAGCTAACTCCTTTGAAACGGCAAATAGCCGAACCAAATAAAAATTATACATACTTAGAGGGTTTCTTAGATTGTGCCTTAGCGTATATTTTATGTCAATTGGGTAAGCTTTTTTCGAGATATTAATTATTTTCTAAAAATTAAAAAATTGCTGTAGCGTTCAAACGAGTAAACCAAAATCAATAAACTCGACAAGCACATACTCCTCTCATTAAGGCGAATTTTTTTTGTAAATGACTTGTTTGGCTGTGATGAGCCGTTTTGGAGTTATTTACTATCCCCTCCCCCAAGACTCCCCGCCGTCAATTTTTTTTTATTTTTTCTTATTTTTTTTTTTATTTATTTTAGAAATTCAGACAGTGGGGTTCTTAAACTATACATTGACCATTTTTATGGAAATGGGCTAAGCCTTTTTAAAGAAATTAATTTTTTTTTTTGAAAAAATGAAGAAATGGCAGAAACATTCATTTCAAACACAGTATAAACGTACATTAATGTTATATTCAGATTATACACAATATTCGAGAAATGTTTTATTATCAGTGTTTTTTCAATCGATCCAACCGTTTATCGATGAAGACAAAGAGATAGAGAGTGGGTCTTACAGACATTCCTATTCTATTTTTTGATGGTCTTTAAGAATCCGAAGTCAGAATTTTAAAAATTCAAAATTTTTTAGTACACAAGTAAACAGCAGTCCCATGGAGACAGAGTCTATGCGTGTGTATTGAAAAATATTGGATTTTTGAAATTCTGACTTCGGATTCTTAAAGACCATTAAAAAGTGGAATAGGAATGTCTTTGTCTTTATCGATAAAGTTGGGTTCAAAACTTTAAAAGTTCAACACTTTCAGGGCCTCTATCTCCTAAACGGTTGGATCAATTGAAAAAACACCAAGAATAAAACATTTCTTGAATATTATGTACAATCTGAATATACCATTAAAAATAGAGGGTTCCTTTTTAAGATTTCAAATTTACCCCCTCCCCCCAGCTCCCCTCACAAAGGAGGGAGGTAATTTTTTAATAACCCGCGAAATTTTTCACTTTTGATTTCGGACATTTTTTTCGTACAATGCTTAGTTTCCGAGATATTCAGTTGTCTCAAGATAAAAGCCTCACCCTGTAAATGCGACAGTTTGGGACACGGAATTCTTATTTCCTTCTATATTCATAAACAATGAATTTGGATATTCCTGTAGCCTAATGTTTGTCATAGATTTTTGTTTTGAGAATAACTTGAAGCACCCAGGTAAGAGAAGTGTGATATCTTAGCTTCATCACTTTCATCAGTCCTGAGTGAAAGATTTCATGCTAGGTAGAACAAATTTAAAACCATTCAAAAATATGGTATTATAAGTTATATTATATGGTATTCAACCAGGCGTTTTTGCAATTTTTTGAAACGAAACTCTTTAACTCTGAGTGGCCAGATTATTATGACCACCTGATGTTTGTAGGCAAATTAGCTATGATTTCGCGCTGAAGTTACTAAAGAGCCGAACTAGTGTAAATAGGCAAGCAGGTTGTTTACCACGAAAATGGAAGTGATTTGTTTCAGAAGATTATAGGTAAACGACGCGATTTAGCATCCTTTGATGATTGTTGGCGCTCGGAGCCATGGAGCTAATATCAGTAAAACGGCTGCATTCGTTAAATATTCAAGAGCAGCTGCTGTTAAATTGTTACAGACTGGACTGTCTGCCGGAAAACTGGGTCTGAATGTTCGGGCAGGAATGAGAGTGGAAAGACTGGAACAAGACAACAGAAGGGCAACAGTACATCAAATTACTGCAGATCTTTATCAGGGATCCTCTCAAATGATCTCTGAACGCACTGTTGGCCATACACTGCATAGTATGGAATAAGGAAGCCGAAGGCTAGTTCGAACACCTTTGCTATCTGCAGTTAACAAGACAAAACGTCTCCAATTCGCACAGGAACACAAGGATTGGACAGTTTAGCATCGAAATAAAGTCATGTGGTCTGATGAACCACGTGTTCAGTTGCATCATTCAGATAACAGAATGAGAATTTGACGGAAACTGCATGAAAGCGTGGACACCACATGCTTGGGTACAATCGTTCAAGCTCATGGGGGCAGTCATGGTTTCGGGAATATTTTCCTGGCATAATATGGGTCCTTTGATTTGTGTAAAAAACGTCTGAATATCAGAACATACCTAAATATCTTTGCTGATCAAGTTCATGCAATCATGTTGATGGCGTATCGCAATGGAGATGGCTTCTTCCAACGTGACAATGCGGCATGCCACGCTACTCGTAGTTTGCAGGAATAGTTTCAAAAACATACAATTCCTGTGCGTTGTTTGTTGCTAAAAAAATTTTTGCTACTGAATGTATGCTTTAACCCCTATGTTGATTCCATAATTGAAAATGTTAGTAAGGCGAGGTTATTGCCATCGCCACGAACGACGACGAACTTGGTTTAGGTGGCCCCCATAATGACCAAATCTCAATCCAATTGAGCATTTGTGGGAGAAAGTTGAAAGAGCTATCAGACAGGTGGTTCCAAAACAACAAACTTCACACAACAGTACAGTGTTATTCATCAGGCAAAGACTATTATGACAGCCTATAAGAAGCAGGGAAAGACATCATCTGCCAAGCACAACATTGCCCGAAAGTCGAAACTCACTGATAGGGACTGAAGGGGTTTGAAGCGGAGTGTGGCCAGAAAGCACAAGACAACAGCATTCGTGGTGTCAGATTCCTCGCATCATCTTTCAACATCTCGTGGAGTAAATGCGAATCACCGCAGTATTGAAGGCAGAAGGTGGCCAACGAAGTACTGATGGGGTGGTTATAATAATCTGTCCATTCAGTGTATATTCATCCTAAAGTGTCGATATCTGATATGGAAATGTTGTTGTTCAGTGCGATAATGAAATATTCACCAACAACTAGACCAGTCAGTGACAATATGAAGGTAGAAACTAATATTGCAATTATGACGGTTATCATTATCCATGTAGATGCTATATTAAATTTATACGCTCTTAGCTTTATGAAGAAAATTTTAAATTAGATTTCAAACCCATCGAATCACCTATTACATTGGGTGGCAGTACTATAAATTTGATGTTTGCGCGAAATATTGGTTCTTGTCTGTTGCCATTTCTAACATACTCCTCTTATCAATGACCATTGATTTGTAAGTTGGGAATGCCATAAAGGTTTGGTTAACAATTTATGATGAATTGCAAGTACATTTTTTGTGTGAACATTTTATATCAGAAATTAATTTTTTTAAATTGTGTTGAACAAATTTTTTTTCTTATTCGCCATGTGGCCTCAAGACGTATTCTACGATTTAACCAGCGGCCGTGTCCCAACACAGCCCCGTAATTATTTTTTGATTCCGTATCATTATCTCGTGGTAGGCCTGTGCGAATGTACCATTCCGCCATACCAATTTATTTTATTTTGATTTCAGATTCGGATAGAGCATCAAAGAGTAAGTAAAAGTTATAATAGGCACAATGTCCTATCTAATCGGGAACGTGGTTTATCTATCCGGCACGAACAACCAAGATAATTAATTTTAATCGCCATTTTGGCCATGTTCCCCAATAGATTGGGCATGTGTGCCTATTAAAACTTTTACTTACGTTTTGAAGCTCTATGCAAATCAAAAAATTCGAAAAAATATTGGCAACACAACGACCGTTACAATAAGGTCTCTGGGCGGATTCTCAATTGGTTATTTTTGCCTAAAGATGAAAAAATAGCTTTAAAACAGCTTAGCTGCAGGAATATATATCTAACATCTTAATTTTTCATTTCAATTTTTTTTTCGTTTCGTCCACTGGCAAGGATGGTTTTGCAGAGAACCCAATTGTAGATTATGTGAAGACAGATGGATTCCAGAATTTTTTCCCCACGGAAACGCCATTTCTGAGATGCTAATTTTTTATTGGTGTGTTTATTGTGAACTTTGATTAAATAAATTATTATTTTTAAATTTAAATATCAGTCAGTTCTAAATCTGCTGCTGTCATTGGATTTTTTTCAGGTTGCTGCAATCTGTGGAAATTGACTTTTATTAATCAAAATAGGCGCAATTAAAGGCTATACGCCTTCATGCCAGTTCCATAGAGATGGAACGTTTTGGATTGAACAACCTCAAAGAACTTTATGACGGCTGATTTATTGTTAAGCATTTTTCCTGCAAAAAAAAAGCATCCAAATGCTTGAAAATAGTATTAGTAGGTCTATTGTCTCTTCGACAAATGCATTTGTGTGCGTGCGTCTCAGAAGTACATTTAATCATTTTGTTAAATAAACGCCATAGTTTCAGCATCTTACTTAAAACATTCCAATTCGGGTTTGTCTCACTAAGAAAGAATGTCAAAAACTGTTACAAAAGGGCAATGACTCAACTAATTCATGAAAAGCCACTAGGATTCCCCATTGCTATTTTTGCTTTACCATTTAGCGACCTTTATTCGTAATTGGCAAGTTGCTCGAGTATCCCTCAAGAATGAGTATATGAATTAATTTTAGTTTAAAATGTATGAAAATTCTAAATTGAAACGCTCTATCTACTTCTCAAAATACAAGGTGAGACCGGAAAGTTCGGTGAACCACCCCTTACTGTGATGAAGGAAATGTCCAACTCGCAGCGACATGCGCAAGCAGTTCTTCTGTATCTCAGCAAACGTATGCAAAGGTGCCTAGACCATCGTTGACTGGCGTACGTTCCTGCGGCAGTGCAGTGCGTTTATCACTGATAATGGAGCAGAGGGCTAATATGAAATTCTATTTTAAATTGGGTAAAACCGCAAAGGAAACCCACGAAATGTTAAACACATTGTACGGTGAAGACGTTCTGACTCGTATATGTGTGTAAAAGTGCTATAAGCGTTTCCGTGAAGGACGAGAAACCTCTCGAAGATGAACAACTGTGTGGAAGGCCGACCACCAGCAATACACCGCGTATTCGTTAGTTTCTCCTAAATAATATTCTGGATATTCAAACGGCTGTGGCGAGGGAATTTCAAGCAGTACCGAAAGAGGTTTTTTTCACACGCCATGCAACAGTTGTACGAACGATGTCTAAAGTGTTTTGTGGCCATGGGGGCTTACTTTGAAGGACAATAAAATATCATTTCTGAAATTCCTGTTCCTGTTTGTTTTTTCGAGTTATTCATCAAATTTTCCGGCCTCACCTTAGCTATGGTCAAAAACGCTAACTCTTCTCACCAGTGAGAGTTTTTGACCTCACCCCTTGTATAACTTAAATACATTAAATTTGGTTACGTAATGAGGAGCGCTAAATTTGCTAAAATAGTCTGTTTTGCGCATTCGAAATAACGACACTTCTACTGGAAATTCAACGTATAAACCGAATTTGAATATGTGAATTAACAATTTTTTTTCCATTTAGAAATAATGAACATTTTTTCTTAGACTAGGGTGCTAGTGCTAGCATCTAAGTAAGGAATATCTACAAACAAAAAAATATCCTTGTCTACACTCCCATGTTTGTGCTTCTACTCTCTGAAAAAAATATTGAGAAGGATGGAATGACTGGAAACGAACCACACTAAAAAAAAAAGGAAGGCGGACATAGGATCAATCTGCATGTGTTTCGCTACTTAGGGTGCTTCTGAAAACGATGTTTTTTATCTGAATTTATCTCCGACTAACTGACTACCTGACACCTCGACGAATTGAATTCGACTAATTGACGTCCAACGAACTAACCACCCGACCAACTGACATAGTCGACGAAATGACGTTCGACGAATTGACTCCCGACGAATTGACGCTCGACGAATTGACCCTCAACGAATTGACACGTACCCAAGATAGCTATATGATCTTCATCCATACATATCCACTCATAATTTCATTCAAACATACTCGTACAAATTCTAATTCACTCACCCATACAAAGAGCTATCGAACCCATGTACCCCTTCATAGTGATCGAGTATCCGAGAACTCAAAGTAGTCGATACTCTCTCTTTACAAGGTGTCAGTAGTGGTACTTACCATTAAATAGGGAACTTCATGGAGTGATAATAAAATTCCGAACCGTAACTAATATAGGTAACATATACTATACCGATTATAATAAAATTACGTGCCAGATTCATATTCAAAGATTTTATAGGCGCAATATACAGGGTGTAGATGAGTTCCCGAAAGAGTTGAATAACTTTAGAACAAAAGGTGCTAGAGACAGTAATTTCAGATCTATCTAAAGAAAAGTGGCCGGTGCCCGACCGAATAAAAGTATTTCTAGCGCCTCTAGTGTAAGCGCTGAGATGTTATTTTTGAACCATGATATTTAGAGAAAAATTCCCATTACAAAGTTGTAGAGTGTCACCGACTTAGTAGAAACCCCAACCTTTGCAAATGGAAAACAAAAGCATAAAACTCGTAAAACGAGGGAGAAAAGACCATGTAGGGAACACCTTATGGACATCGTACATTGGAATATTCACGTGTAGAACAAAAAACGTAGACTACGATGTTGCTCCTATTTAATAGTTGCCACGATAGAAGACTTGAATAAAATTAGTCAAAACAATCCCTAAATTACATTTCAAGACGCTCGAAATAAAGAAATATATGATAAGCGCTTCGAGAGTCAAATATATGAAGATTCAGCACTCCTTAAGTGCTGATGGCGATTCGCTTTCACTTATGATGTCGTCATGCAAGATAGAACATGCAAGAGTCCAAACGCATATTTTTCAGGCCGAAAATATTCAAATTGAAAACTCTGGTTCAGGAAAAGTGAGCAAGAAAATAGAATGTTTTAGGAAACTAGCTTTATAATGGTCCGTTTTATAATTAATGGTATGATGTAGGCATACTTTCAACCAATTTCTGGACGATCTCGAGAGGAATGGTTCTGTAAAGTTGCGGCCAGAGATAACAGTGAAAACTTTCGTTGTGTTCGATTTCCTATCCGTATCGGAAAGTTATCAAAAATTGTTTCACAGGTACATGCTTTCCGCATGTGAGAAATGGACCAGCTCTCCTCCTTGAAAAACTTATCGCGTCTGTTACGCCAGATGGAAAATTCTCACAATCCTCCCTGGAACAACCTCAATAGTTCAACCTGTCGAAACTTTACATTCCTTCCTTAGAATGAATTTTACAAAATTTCTTCAGATTATGTGCTGATGGGGCAACTTTACGTCGAATTACATCACAGAAATAAAACATTTAAGTTCTATTCACTTACAATCAATCAATCAATGTTCTTCTCGAAGACTCAGTACCATAGATGAAGTATAATACACGGTCGAGTCACTGAATTATGACCACCTACCAAATAAACGGAATTGCCTCCTTTTGCAACCAAAACAGCAGCTAGGCGACGGGACATGGACTCAATGAGTACTTGGAAGGTGGCAACAGGAATCTGTGCCCATGCGTACAGTAGAGAATCACGTAAATCATGAAGATTCTAGGGTGGAGGGTCTCGCTGCCTGACGTGTCGATCCAGATGTTCTCACAGTTTCTCGCAAGGATTAAGATCTGGGGAGTCTGGAGGCCAGGGTAGTAAGTGTAACTCATCCTCATGCGCCTCGAAGCATGCACGGCAAATTTTGGCCATGTGGCATGTGGTATTATCCTGTTGAAAGATGTCATCATTCGCAGGATACACAGTTGCCATGTAGGGGTGCACCTGGTCGGCAACGATGGATAAGTATGCACAGCTATTGGCGATAACTTCCAGAGGAAGTAATGGACTCAAAAAATGCCAAAAAAAAACATGTCCCAAACAATTACACTGCCTCCTCCAGCTTGATGCCGCCCAACAATGGTTTCGGGTAGTTTGTTTTCGGATGTCTCCTGGCGGATACGCCAGCGCCCATCGATACGATGCAGTAGAAAGTGCGACTCATCGGAAAATGCAACTTTTTTTCCACAGGTCTAGGGTCCAATGTTTGTACTGCAATGCAAACGCACGTCGTTTCTTGAGATGCACACTCGTCAACATGGGTGCTGGAACCAGACGTCTACTGCGGAGGCCAAGACGCAACAATGTGCGTTGCACAAATGCTCTCGATAGCTTTCTGGTTCATTCCTCGTTCATTTGGGCTGTCTGTATCGACGGTAGCGTGTCGATCACTCTTAACCAGACGTTGTAAGCGCCACTCACACCGTTCATTAACGGTCCGTAGTCCCCTACAGTTTGGACGCCTGGAATGCACATCTTGTCCATTCTTCCATTCATTGTACACCTTCACTACGGCACTACGCGAACACTTCACGAAAGCTGCAGTTTCTGAATGCTGTCGCCTTTTGCACGGTACTCGATGATCATACGTTTTTCAAGATCTGTATGGTCGCGTACTTTATCCATGATGGCGACTAGTGCTGCACGCACTGTTCCTCTGAAACCACCTTTATATATCTTCCAACAGGCAGGTTTATCCGCCCCTTCTGTGAATGGGCACAATCGTATTTACATGTACAGAAATCTAGGTAGCGGTAATAGTTCAGTGACTCGACCCTGGATAACCAATAAGCTGCGGATACATATAATTAAGAAGAATCGGGAGACGCCCCACTTGTCCACAAAGGACAAATTCGTGACAAATGGAGCGTTTCCCATTCTTTTTGATTCAAGACCATTTTTCAGTATGCATATTTTAAGAGCGGATATTTCAAAGAACGACTGACTTTTGTATCAGCTCTTCAATTTTGTTTTGATAGGAATTTAAGACAATATAATTTTCCTGAAAAATATAAATTCATCAGATAACCATGGTCTAAAAGTGACTTATGTTTTGACCATTTCTACTCGTTTTTTTACTGTTATTGTAAAGATTTTACA
This sequence comes from Rhysida immarginata, assembly GCA_023313115.1. NCBI lineage: Eukaryota > Metazoa > Arthropoda > Chilopoda > Scolopendromorpha > Scolopendridae > Rhysida > Rhysida immarginata. The sequence goes on along the minus strand of JAHWFO010053238.1, from coordinate 1,456,968 downwards.
GAATAATATTTTCATCAGAAATTACTAGAAAAATTGATGTATGGGCTGGAGGGAATGATCGGAGTGGCATTTAGTGATTGTTTTGTTTAATTTTACTCAATCTTCCAATGGCATATAGTAAACAGGAGCGATTTCGTGCGTTTGTTGTTCTACACATGAATATTCCAACGTATGATGTCTAGAAGGTATTCCTTATTTGGGCTATTCTCCCCTGTTTTACGAGTTTTCATGCCTTTGTTTTCTTTATGCAAAGAGCGGATTTCTACTAAATCGGTGATGCTCTTTAATTTTGTAATCAAAACCTTTTCTCTATCTATCACGGTTCAAAAGTTAAGTTACCGTGGTTACTTTTCGACTTGTAATTGAAAATTCAAATCAAAATTAACTCTTCTCATTGAGAATAGCATTTACACAGTCCAGTTACAGTAATGTGACCACCCCCTACGTTCAACATCAGCGGAAAATGGTTACGTTCAGAAGATGGGGAGGGGGGTACAGGAAGGGTGTTAGAGGGAAGCAGAAACATTGCAATTGTTGGAATCATGGCGAAACGTAGCGATTTATCCGACCTCCAAAAGGGAATGATCATCGGCTTCCGAGTCAAGAGTGACAGTATTTCCGAAACGGCTAGTTTTGTGAACTGTTTGCGTGCCGCCGTGGTGAAAGTGTGCCGTGCATGGCAGACTGGCAATATCCAAAATCAGCAACGTGCCAAGTGTGGGGCACCAAGGCCCATAGGTGACAGAGGTGAACGACGGCTACGGAGTTGCGTGCAAGCAAACAGACGTGCAACCGTGGACCAACTGATCTCCCAGATGAACCAGGAGGCTACCAAACGTGTATCCTCAACGACAGTTCAGCGAACGTTGCTGCATACGCGGTGCCGCAGCAGACGGCTGGTTCGTGCACCAGCGCTGACGGCTGTTCACCAGCGACAAATACTGACATTTGCACGCCAGTACCGCAACTGGACAGCAACAGAGTGGCGAAAGGTGGCTTTTTCCGATGAATCAAGGTTTATGCTCTATCGGAGAGATGGGCGATGGCGTGTACGGCGTTCAGAAAACAAACACCCTGCAACACGTGCCGCAAGGTCGGAGGAGGCAGCGTTATGGTCTGGGGAATGTTTTCATGGCATTCCCTGGGTGCACTCAACATTGTGGACGGCACCATGGATCAATGGAAGTACGCATCTGTCCTTTCGGACTATGTCCACCCCTACATGCAGATTGTTTCCTCAGCACAATGCGATGTGCCATACAGCGCGCCGTGTCCGTGCGTGGTTCGAAGAGCACGAGGATATGTTTACGGTACTCCCCTGGCCCCCAAACTCCTCGGATTTAAACCCCATACAGCATCTATGGGACCACATCGATCGGGTTGTTCGCGCCATGGATCCTCCACCGCATAACCTACGGCAGTTCGCCACAGAACTGGAGTCGGCATGGCTTCACATCCCTGTCAATACTTTGCAGAACCTTATTGACTCTCTTCCTGCCCGTCTCGCAGCTGTCCGCGCCGCGAAAGGTGGTTATTCTGGCTACTAACAGGTGGTCACATTAATGTGACTGGACTGTGTATATCCTTTCTTACAAATGCACGAGTTTTACAAATAATTTAATTGTTCTTTGGTCAAGTCACAACAGGCTCAATGTATGATTGATGAGTTCAGGAAGATACTAGTTATTAATCATCGGGAGAATCCACTGAAATGGTGGGAACTCCATGTAGAAAAATTTCCTAACTTAGCAACATTAGCCAAAGAATTTCTGTGTTGCCCTTAAATTCCAACAGATAGGTTAAGGAGAAATAAAAATTGTCAAATAATCATTAAATAAGTACTTGAAAAATAATCATTTACTCTCAATAATCAAGTACTCTAAGCATCACTACCAATTCATAGGGTGAGTAGGTGAGGTCTAAAATGTTAACCAAGTGTTGGGCTGGTGAAGCAGTAATTATTGTTAAAGTATTGTTGACTATGGTAGCAATAATGAATTTTTTCACTGATTCAACTCGGTTTTAACGTTTTTGACCTAGCCCACAGTTTCACAATTAAATAACTCATAAACTTAATTGGGTTTTGGTAATCATAGCTTGCGCATTTTCAACTGATTTTTATTTAGTTCATTTGGGTTATGCTCGGAGGTAGATAACCCCTGACAGGGATGAAGCTACCTTACTCCAAACCCACCACTTTTACAAAAACTCGCGATAATTTAACATCATTCTTGAATAAAAAGATATTCATTTCAAAAAAAAATGACAAACTGGACAGAGTACTTAAGCTTGTTTCTTCTAGTCAGCCTATCTCTTGTGGAGAGCACTTAGCATACTGTCTGGCCTCCTTCCCCGTTAATTAACATTGGCATTAAAAAATAACCACATAGAAAAATTCGGAAATTTTAAGATTTTATGTGGAATTCGAAGAAGAAGAAGTAGAAGAAGAAGAGGGAAAAGAAGAAGAACAACAACTGTTACTAAAGGTAAAACACTGAAAGCACCATGGAGCTGTATTAACAAATAGCTTATAATGATAAGAGCAGCGACGACTCTTTAAAAAGCGAGGCAGCGATCGTGGCGCTCTCTAGTGGCACACTCACGCGGCATTATTTCGAGTAGAAGAAAGTGAAAAGGAAAGCCAGTTTGAGAACTTGAAAATGGTTGAAAGAGGAAATGTTTGCGCTTTATATGGATATATACAGGTTGGCCCAAAAATAAAGTTACTCAATTTCAGAGCTGATAACGGCTTTATTAATGAACAGATTATAATGATATTTTAACATGTTCAATTTGGCATAATGCGGAAATGTTTTCAATCACAAAATAAGGAAATAAGGGATTTACATTTTTCATTGAATAACGCGCTGGATATGGCTACCTTTCTCTTCTATCACCAAATTTAAGTGGTTAACGATATTGAAAACGTCAGATTGCGATGTTGCAATGTTGGCGATGAGATTTGAGCTATCTCTCTACTGATGGAGTCTTTCAGGTCTCAGAGAGTTGTTGGTCTGGTAAGATAAACCATGTTTTTTTAGAAATCCCCATAACCAATAGTCACAGGGATTAAGGTCTGGGGATCGAGGAGGCCACGCTATCGGGACATTTCGTCCAATCAGTCTGTCTTCAGTAAAAAAAGAAAGGAAGAACTGTTTTACAGGGGTGGTTATGGGTGGCGGCGCGCCATCATGCTAAAATGTTACGTTTCCCAATATGCCTCATTGCCTGATGTAAGGAATAATATGATCCTGTAAAATCCGTAGAAAGCGGATTACCATCGTTCGGTTCTTCGAAGAAAATCGGTCCAAGTTGCAACCATTTCTATGCTTAGCTACACACTTTAGCGATCAAAACCCCGTTGCAGAACAATCACAGGCTCGCCCGATTTCAAATACTCCTCGATTGCGAATGTTCTCTCCCCCAGAGCTTTGGTCAAATGGTAGCCTCCACTGACTTGAACGGCTTTGGTCAAATGGTAGCCTCCACTGACTTGAACGACTTTGGTCAAAAGCCTCGAACCCCCCCTCCCCCTTCGAATGTACAAACCGTCTCAAAAAACTCGTAGATTCTGCCGCATTCTGTATAAAGTAGAATAAACCTAGTTGTGGACAAGTGGAAATTCGTTTTCTTCTCTTTAGTAAGTATCCACAGTTTTAGAGTTACCTTGTTTGCTTATATCGTTAATTCAATTTTACATATCACAAAATCCAATAAAAAATAAATGTTAAAATGAAATTAACGATTTGACTCGAGATTTTGTACATTGCAGAAACAGTTGTGGAATAAATTAAAACGGCGCAGAGAAATGCGCATTATATTCTATAAAAAAATGGAAGCTCTCTGGTAACGTGTTTCTTACCTATTGACATGGATTTCATCAATGACGAAAACAATGAAAACAAGTCTGAATCAGTATCGAGATGATTTAAACATGTTGAGTTCGAAAAGAATTCTGGTAGTCATACTGTTATGGTATAGAGCATCTTCTGCTGATGTGGAACTGGTTGCCCGATAATCGTGGAAGGTTGGGTGCGTTCCACGGCCAACGGGGATATTGTTGCCGACCAAATCTATCCTTCTATCCTACCGTGCTTCAACACCTTATTAACTCTATGCAAATCCGCCAAAGGGGCCCAAATTACAGCATATTTTTTTATTTTAATATGGTTCAAATAATATTAAACATGTGCCAGTGTGTGTATATTTGTCAAAATACGTCTACGAAAACGTTTTCGAATCGTCTTCCCATGTTATCGAATAGGAGAAGTGTCTGGATGTATTATAAGCTTCATGCTTTGAGTATACCTGTGTCATAATGAATAAAAAATTTAAACAATTGAATTCCTAAGAGCTATTCTACATAGTGTTACGTATTACTTTCATCTTATAAGCAGGGCATAAAAATTTAATTTCCATTGATCGACTTCCCCCGATAGACACTTTCCAGTGCCTTTGTTTGATTGCTCCCTTTTATTTCTTTTCTTTTTTCTTCCATTTGTTTATTTTCTTTTTATCTGACGAATCTAAAGGATTGAGGTAATAAATGCACGAAGAGTGGTGGTGGTGGTGCTGGCCTACCTCCCCCTCTTCATCGAGCTTTTATGGCGGCTGTTCATTTGGCTCGGTCCCTCCTCCCTTTGCCAGCTTTTTCCATGGCTCGCCTTCTATATTTAGCGCAGCAGCATCGCTGTCGTGGTCAAACCAGAGCGTTAATGAGATGACAATTGGATGCGATGCAGGCAATCAGCACATTACGGAAGGTCAGCAACTCCATCTCTTTGGAGGCATATCGCTTTAATTCCACACCCGCTCCCTCCATGGCTTTGGGGACACATTAGGAAACAAATCTGGCTTATAATGGAGGCCGGAAAATGGCCGTGAATCACAGCCAGGAGCACGAAGGCGGCCATCATTCGGAGAACCTCCTCCCCCGGGGTCCATCATCCTCTTCCACTCGCAGCCCGCCTACCCCTTAACACTCTCGGCCGCTCCCCCTACTTTCCAGGGAAACGTCCGAAGGACGAATGGTAATGCCACCGAAAAGGTTTATGTCCGAAAGGCTTCTTTTTGTTTAAGGCTCTGAAACAAGGGCTGTGAATCTTTTCTTACTAAAGAAAAGACGGAGTAAAAGGGGAAAAATTGTAACCCCTTCTTGCCAGAATCCTTCCTGATAGATGGACAGCAAAGAGCTTTTCTTTGCTGCTCCCGTTTCATTAAGCAGCGTAGTAAGCACATCGCATCCATCCGAGAGGAACCCATTGTGCTTCACAAGTCCATGATGATTCACTCACAGAGCCCGGTGTCGGCAGATTTCTCCAGCATCTCAGATGCTCAGTAAGAGAGAGAGGGCTAAGTAAAGGGAATGAGTGGCTAACAGTTGCGCTCCGCCTGCTCTTCAATAAAGCCCACTAGGAGGGGTCTGGAGAAAAAAATAAAAGGAACTTATTCGTTTGCTGTCTTTTTCCTCCTTTTGCTACTAGTGTAAGGAAAAAAATTAAGAAAGAAGAAAAAAAGAGTGAGAACTGGAGTGGGGTTTGAGGTGGCAAGCACTAGTGCCCATGTCAACAGGCAGAAGATGGCTGCCAAGATTAACTCAAATCTGAAGCGTGGTTGCGAGAAGCCGCTACTTGAAACCATCTCCAAACATCATAAATCGGTAATGGAAGATACAAAAAAAAGTTACAAGGCGCCTCTTTTCGCCTCATCCCTCCCTCACATTCTTGGTGGACCTTTCTCATGCACCCGGGAACTTAATTACTTGCGAGTAAAGCGTGGGTGGAAAAGGAATTAAACTGGCGAAGCTCCGTCAATGTCAGAGCACCGACTCCACTCGCACCCGGATTAACAACCGATGGCAATCGACTGGGAATCAGCCAAATGGTTTCCCTACTCTACCCCTCACTCGCTACCCCCTCTGTATCTCACTGACAACAGTCTCCAGTGCGCAGGCAACTATCATCAACCACCCCCACCACTTCCAATTTTTTTTCTCTTCTCTTTCGATTCCTTTATCCCCCCCCCTTCCATTTTCTCATCCATATCCCTCTCTCTCTATCTCCCATCCACTTCCATCGTCTCTTTCTCTGAACAAACTCACAACATTTCACGGACTTTTAGTACTTAAAACTCGCCCTTGTTTTGTTACAAAGCTGAGAGCACTGAATCGGCAGCCTTAACACGTGGGAGCCAAATTTGATTTATTATTTTTTAAATGTGCATCTTGTTTTCAGATATGCTGAGAAGCAAACAGGAAGTGTTCAGTTCTCCATATAAAGTCCCCTGGACTATGAGGGAAGGGGTTCACTCCAATTCAACTGTGTCCATACAAAGTGGTTTCTGTTTGTCATTGCAGAATTAGAAATTAGATCTCTTGCATGAATTCGATAATTAGCACAGTTACATGAAGAAGAATTCAGATTAGTTAGAGGATAATTCCTTCCATGTTTTATAAAAGCATCGCATGAAAAAAGCACTTTAATATATTGGCATCGTAACAGGAGATTGTATTTATTGACAAGACAGTCTTAGAGGTCATGAACTAATAGAGTAATAATTGGTCGACATGAATATATTCCGCTTATTGAGAAGAGTAATTTTTATAAATAAATTGTGTGTCTTTGATGCGCCATTTCGGAATTATTAAGGTTTACATTATTAAGGTTCTGACCCCTTTCAACTGACTAGATTCATGATTCGTGAAGATACGTTGAAATTTTGCGATAAAATTTCTTATTACATCTGTGATCAAATTCTGTGCGGCTAACTGCTCCGAAACGGATGCTCATTGAGATAAATTAATTTTGGATATAAATTGATGCTCACTGGCTCCGAAGAATTGTTTGGGAGATAATGAGTTTTTATTTTTACAAAATTTACCCATATACATAGAAATAACAGAACTTTGAATTAAATTTCTATCAATTTCACATTGCAAAATTTGACATTTGACACATTCCGAAATTGGACCCAGGAGTATGCATAAATAGGGGGGGGGATTCTAGAAATTTAGGCGTCGACTACTAAGGTCATTTTGCGCCTTCTACACAAGTTATGTCTGTACGCAGCCCGGGACAAACACAAACATCCATGCCCACGGCGGGATTCGAACGCACAGCCAGGCGGACTCGAGAACTTGAAAAGCCTACGCCCTAGCCCTCTCGGCCACCTGGCCGGTATAAATATAAGGGATACGATATTAGAGTAATATGAATGGTCTTTATTGGGAATAGCTTGCGCTTTTCGAAGCAACAGCTTCATCTCAGAGCCAGTGAGCCAGCCGTATTGCTCTAATTTCGTCTCCCTTATACATGAATTTTAAGTAAGTAAGCAATACAAGACCCTGATACCAAGTTTTCATGCAAAAAGAGTTAATTTTTGATCATAGTGGGAGGTCTTTGTAAATGTACATCACTATTTCAATTTATTAGTAAGTAGTGGAAGAATGCAGCTACTTATTGGTTTACAATATCCGTCCGTCCGTCAGCCCCTTCATAATTTCTTCATTTTTTTGAGGTAAAAGGTTGAAATTCGGAATGTAGCTTACTATGGGCCAAAAGTACCTTCTACACTTCAGTCACAGATTTCGGACGCAATCGTCGCTCCAACACATCTCAAAGATGTTCGATGGGGTTGAGATCGGAGCTCTGTGCAGGCCAATCAAATTCTTGCACCCCCATTTCATCAAACCATCTAACTACAACCCTTGATTTGTGGAAAGGTGCGTTTTCGTGTTGAAAGAGAAAAGGGCCATTTCCAAAGTGCTGCCAGAAAGCAGAGAGTGCGGCTGAGCAAGTAAATCATCTGAGTGCAGCTGAGTGCTGAGGGAGTCGGGCCCAACAGCTGAGCAAGTAAATCACCATACAAATGAACAAGGGACTGCTAGGCGTCTGCCGACAAGGAAAGTACAGACAGATAGTCACTGCGCCCACGTTGACAAAAGGTGCGTGGGCGCAAACGGTTACGATTTGCATTGAAGTACAGGAATTGGATATGTTTCTGCTTCTTCGTAAAGAATCGCGCTGCAACTATTGTTGGAAGAACACAAGCTGGTGGTGGGAATGTTAGGGTCTGGGGTATATTTTCTTCTCATTGTCTGGGCTCACTGAACCCGATTTGGTTATTTATCCGTCTGTGTGAACCAAGTACACCCCTACATATTGACTGTTCTTCCCTGGGACGGATGTGATGTTCCAACAGGAGAATGCGGTATGCCATTCGGCCAGAAGTGTTCGGAGATGGTTGTAGGAGTTCATCAGGACTTTCAAGTGCTTCCCTGGGCCCCTAATTCCCTAGACATAAGCCCAATCGTGTATCTTTGGGATCACTGCGACTATGGATCCTCCACCACGTATGCTTCAGCAGCTGTCGGACGTATTGCAGTCTGCATGGCTGTAGATACTGGTGGACACGTTCCAGCATCTTTTTGACTCTCTCCCACGCCGTCTAGCTGCTCTCTGGTTATTGTGTACTAGGTCGTGGTCATAGCAATATGGCTCTGAATGTCAGAGAGAAAATTCAATTAAAGAAAATATTCCATTAGAATGAAATAAAAGGAACACTTTATATTGTAGCACATAGGGAATGAAATCTCTGAAGCAACAGAGAGAGAAGGGAGAGAGAGAGAGAGCGAGAGAGATGGGGAGAAATGTAGTTAGAGCACGAAAGCCTCGTGGTCTCATTTTGCAAAGGGTGTGCAGTTGACATCTTTACGATGCAGCTGGTTACCCCCAATACCAAAACTGGTTCGCATCAACCGACAGGAATGCCTGACGGACGAACATAGATGAGCGACGACAGGAGGTAAGCCAAAAGAGGAATAAATGTGACTGAAAGGGAAGCCTTCGGCCCATCCTCTAAGCCTCGATTCGAGCCAACAAAAAATTTGAAATGATAAAAGATTTCTACCTGATATTAGTAAATTATGAACACCAGGATGATGCCAGTTGGCGGAATACTAAACTGTAAACAGAGACCCAGTTACTTCTTCATATTGCCGGTTTATATGAATGCTAAAATGTAACTGTCAAAATTAAAAGTGCATTTTGCAGATTTTTAAAATCCAATTGAGTAGGCATTCACAAAGCTAAAATTGTTTTTAAAATGGGCTAATAAAAGAAGAGAAAAAAGTGGATAAAATATGAGAGGCATACTATTTACCCCAATTTTTTACCTCACCTTTTATCCCCAACATTTTAACCCCATTTTGTAGCTCCGCATTTTATCTCCCGATATTAATCCCTATTTTATTATCTTAAATGAATATACTGTATACACCACTGAAAAGGTGAGCGGGCGGTGTGTTACAAAATAGAAGTCAGTCACTGCACTCAAAAATGAAGCTAAACCCCAAGTTAACGTTTTTAGCGTTTCTGGTTTTAAAAAAATATGACGTTACATCCGCTCTAAAACCAATAACACAGCCTGCGAAATTGAAGTTTTTGAAAAATACAAGAGAAGTTTTCGCTGATTTTTATATTATTTGGTGTGCTGATTTCGAAAACGACCTCCATTTTTTTCCATCAAGTCAGGATTTTTTGTAAAATCGATATCGAAATTTTTGCTAAAAGCCTATTTGAAAAGGAATTCTCGCGAACAATTTTGCATGTACTATCCGGCCACAGTGGTTTTTATCCATTTAAATCTATGTAAAATAATTATAATCGATTCTTGGTGAGGCAAATTGATTTTTCAGCAATCATATATTTTTTGTAGGCTTAAATGGATGAAAACCACTGTTGCCAGATCGCACAAGCCGCCTCTGGTCGAGAGAAAAACAAAGTCTCCTTGAGTTTGAACTTTTTACATGCTGCAGTTTCTAGAAATTTTTAATGGTAAATGTTGATAAAAATCCAAGTAAAATTGAATTTTTCAAAAAAACCTGATGTCATAGAAATTTTTCTTTATGTATTTTGAAATCAGCACCAAAAATACATAAAGTTAAGCTATCACTTCCCTTGTATTTTTTTCATCGCAGGCCTGTGTAACCGAAGGAAAACTCAAACAGCGGAATTTCTCGGTTTTTCATAAAGGTTTATACGTATAATCGTGGTTTACACATAAGCACAGCAATCCAGCCTCAAGAATCCGGTTGTGATTTCGCGCATTTATATCCGCCATTACTTTAAGCGTCTAAGCGACTGTAAGCAGAATAGTGTTCTGTTCAGCTCATGTAAGTGCTCTATTCGCATTGTGGTAGTTTTAGAAATCAACAGATGCCATAGGATTGTTACGCTGTGCTAGTGAAAGAACAACCAAAAACCCGGAATAAAAACAGTGCAATATGTACTAAACCCAAACCAAAATCCAAACCCAAAACCCCGTAGGCTGAAAATGGGTTTTAATTTTTGAGTGCAGCTATTGAAAACAATAAATTTTTATTTTTTATTTATTTAAAATACTCTTCTTTTGAATGGGATTTCGAAGCAGTGTTGATAACCCTCTTTCGAAATCCCTCGATTACGGCCTTTTGGGTTTCATCATTGTAGCGCTGTCTCTTCATCGTCAATTTGAGTTTCTGAAATGGTTAAAAATCACACTGGGTGAATAGGGAAGATGGTTCAGCATTACGATGCCTTTTTTTTGACTAAAACGTCCGGCACCATTTTCCACTTGTGCGAAGGCGCGATGTCGTGCAGCAATTATTATGTTTGTGGGGATGGGGTGTTGGTGAGCTCCTCAATGTAAAGGTGCATATAGAGCTTTACCTTAATGAATCTCGCAGACATACGTTGAACACTTCGTAGAATTTCGGCGACTTTTTATACGTTTTCTTCAGTTCGACTTGTATTTAACGTTGTCCCTTCCATTCCGGAATCTTGCAAACCAATAAAAAAAAACAAACGTGTTTCCGACTGAAACCTCCGTCAAGGCATACAGGTCAAATCATTTCGGTCGTTTCGGTGGCACTTTGGCCCAATTTAAAAAGGAATTTGCTGCACCGAAATAAAACCAGACGCACAAGCATCTTGAAATTCGAGTTCGTGATGGCCAAAAAGTACGGAAATACAGGGTGTCAAAAAATTATCTTTACAACTTTGGACTTGAATAAATACAACACTATGCAAGATCACAAGAAACAATTTTCAGCAAATGACAAGTAAACTCAGAGTTAAATAATAAATGATATTATAACTGGAGATAAGCCTACCAAGCATCAGGTAAAGATTGTTTTATCGAAAAATGGAAGGAAAAATTCTGCGATCTGGGGTCGAACCAGGAACCTCGGCTGTCATGGCCGACGCCTCTACCAGTTGGGCTATCGCAGATATCCGGACAGCCATGCTGTCTCAAGGTGTCTTACAGACAACCAAGTTTTTTTTTGTTTTAGGTGAAGCAGTTTTGACGAGAACTTGGACCCGACAGGATAAAGCTCAGTGCGTTGCCTGGTTCATAGAGACAAGTTAGATACCCAAATGCAACGGAACCAAAGTCCGATTCGGTGGCCACCTCGATCACATGATCTCACACCACTGGACTTCTTCCTGTGGGGTTTCCTAAAGGACCAAGTGTACCAAACCAAGTTTAGAGACCTAATAGACTTGAAGACACGCATTGTACAACGTTTTTACACTCCACGAGGGGTGCACACACAGAGGTTTATGAATGAGCGAAAAAAAATTTGAGTTATCTGAAAACCGTTTTATGTTATCTTGTACAGTGTTTAGTTATTAAAATCTGAAGTTGTAAAGATAATTTATGGGCACCCTATATAATGCATATACTCATTCAGTGACAAAACCAATTACCTTGTTAGTGGGACACACTGTGTATTCCTATTTTTTGACTTCACTTTTTATCTTTTACTTAAACTCCATTTTTATCCCCCACTTTTTACCTATTTGAACTCCACTTTAAAGGACCAATTTTCTTACACGTGAGGAATAAACGGATGATAATTGTAGGAAATAAAAGAGATGATAAAAAATGGGGTTAAAGGTAGATGACACGAGGGGCAGTCAAATGAAAACGATAGGTGAGGAATTGTAGACAAAGGAAAGGGCATTCCTCTCAATACTCCCTACCACTGGCGACCTACCGTTACCTTGACTTTTGAGAACGACCCAAACCACCTCCCCTTTTAAGCTCTTTTTCACTGGGCCAAAGAGATGAACATTCGCATGGGGAGAGGTCGGGACTGTAGGGTGGAAGTTCTCAGACCTTGTCAAGCGTGTCAAGTTTTCTTCGCGGCATTGGTCGTGTGTTTTCATGGTGCAGGATGACCCCCCGGAACAGGAAGCCCGATGGTTTGTACTTGAGCCGCTATCGCAGGGTGTTCAGAGTCTGCGTGTAGTTGTCGGAGTTAAAGGTGTAATCTTGGGAGTACAGTCGTTCAAAACTGGGTTTGCACTTGGCTGCGTGTGAAACATCTTCGGCGACGACGACGTGCTTGTCGTTGCATTGCATACTGGACCGATGGGTTTCTGGATTTTCAAGATTATACCACGACTCGTCATCACTTACAGTACTCTGCAGAAATCCATTGCCTTGCTGATGGTATCGGTCGAGATGTTTTTATGCTAGCCGTACCTACTCGGACCTCTATTTGGCAGCACGGTTCTCATTGTGCACGCATTTTACGCTACATAAAGCTTTGACCGAGTGGAGTGTGGACACTGCCATGACTGATAATCGTCAGAACTGTGATCTCATTCTCCGTGGTACGCCTGTTTGTTTAAACAAGCTGTCAAATGCTATGGTTGCGAAAGCTTTCCGAGCTGAGGAGGCTCATGGGAGCTGCGAGAGGTAATTTTCCAAAAGAATAAAAGTCTCGATTAGACGAGAACATGCAAGCGAGGAAAACAAGCGAGAATAGCAACGAGCGAGAATCGCATAAGAATCTATTCCTCGGCCTGATCTAGGGCAATCTCCCTTGGAAAATTAAAATGTTTTTGGAAGAACGCCTTGGTGGAATTGCATATCGATAGAACCAGGCCTATATTTCTTTCCTTTCTTAATCTCCCTTACGTACGTTGTGTACATGAGAACATGCTTCAAAAATTAATTGATATTTTTATTATTTCTTTTTTCTCGGAAATTAGCTTACGATCCACATCGTGTATTCGCAATAGTTATCTGGTCTTTCTCTTCTACGTCATGGTAATGACGTCCTTCTATCCTCAGCGCACTAACTTCTGGATTCGACCCAATTCGCCTACAACACTGCAATCTCGTCGTTCCCCGAGGTGTGCTTCATCCATTGGAGTAAGAAGATCACGGTTTCTAGATTTGTTATTTGTTGTTTCTAGATTCAAACTATTATGTTATCACTTTTCTCACTATATTGACAACTAATGTATTTTATTAAGTAGCGGACTGGAGCTTATCATAGGCATGATTAAGTTTGATTTTTATTGGCCCACAGTGGAGTCGAAGTTACGGGGATGGGAGTTAGAGGGGGCCTTCTCATCTACGTAAAGGAGTAAAATTCGATATGCAGATTCCTCTAGGTAAGATCTACATTACTATGAAATTTGATCTCAATTGTCCCAGTTGGGTCGTTGTTTTGAGGGTAGCAGTCACGTGGTCTTTAGAATCAACATACGGCATGTGATATGCATTCGATTGGAGATGATGCGACACCTAGGAAGATAGAGCTATTTTCTATTTTCTAAATATTGCTTTCGAGAAAATAAATTTTCGATAAAAAATAAGGACAAAAATAGACGAAGTCAGGGCTTCCGGTACTTTCCTCAGGGGGGAATAATTCCTTGTTAATTTTGAATTCAATCTCATTAAACTTTGTTATACTTATTCAAGTATCGTCTCTGAATTCCACACGTGATACAAGCTGTTTACCTTCGCAATACTCGCCGAAGTGATGACACCATACGCCTGGCCAGGCCTCAAGACATCCTCCAAAGATGTACGCCCAAAACGAAATCGCGCAGACCGCACTCTAATTTATGAGTACATAAACAAGGAGCTGTAATTTATGAACTTTCAGCTGCGGAAAAACAAACTGCGGTGAACATACAAGGTGGCGCACGACATGTTACCCGATTTTTTTTTTTTGAATCACACATTTATTTTGGACAAGACTGATGCAGAATTCATATCAAGGTAATCACTATAGCATGGAAATACTCCTCTAATGGATAACATGTTCCATATGTTCAGCCGTTTTACCGTACAACTGCTTGAAGTCGTGCATGATTCCTATGTGGATACCTGAAAAGGGTTTCCTGTGGTATACCTTTTCTTTGAGGAAACCCCAAAGGAAGAAGCCACATCCGACCACCTTCATAACGTTCTGAAAATCTGTCCGATATTACACGAAGGCCAAATCTATCGTGTAGTAAATCAAGCACAACTTTAGTAGTGTGTGAGCGTGCTCCATCTTGCACGAACCTCTGTGCCTGCGATGGTATGCCGCGAGATTTCTGAAGATTTTTGTCGAGAATCATCACCAATGTACAGCCGCAACTTCAAGCAGTTACGGCAAAATGGCGGCCATATGGAACTTGCTATCCATTACAAGGGTATTTCCATGCTGTAGTGACTACTTTGATATGAATTCTGTATCAATCTTGTCCAAAATAAATGTGTAATTCATAAAATAAATCGGGTGACATTTTATGCGATATCCTGTATTTGTTTGATAGATATGAAAATTGTACAGTCTATACAACTTAATAATTCAGCAAGTGGACAGACTTTAATAAATAAGGCATGCATGAAATTGTTCGCGTTGAACGTAGGGCCGTTTAATTCGATATGGATGTGGGAAAAAACAGCGAGTTGTCCAAGACCCTCCGGGACTTCGAAAATCAGTAGCACATGGGGCGAGTGACGTAAAGGGAAGGGAGACATGGCAGTACAGAGCAAATATCCATGTTTCTAACGTGCGTTACAAATGTTCGATACGCCCTCCCCTGGTGACTCGACAAACGACAATCCTGTAATCTAGATCATAACACGCGTTCCAACATACGAGCCTCAATAGTGGCAATGGAATCCGTGATTCTTTGACAGTAGCCTGGTAAGTCTCTGGGCAAAGGAAGTACGTCCACCTTATCTTTAACAAACTCCCAAAGGAAAAAGTCACTTAGACTGAGGTCAGGTGACCTGGGAGTCCAGACAAGAAGATCCCAGTCTTCGTCAAACTGTTTGCCCACTACTGCCGCCTGTCACAAAATAAAAAAAACTCGCACATTTTCCCCAGCCGTGTTGGACTTCGAAATCTCAGAGGGACTTATACAACACGCTGTATCCTGTGGGATTCGTTCATTTACGAGAGACATCCAATAAAAATTCGAATTTTGTCCCATTTAGAAATTAATGAGCTTATCAACTCTTCCAAAGCGAACTGTATATATCTGCCATCTGGTGGTGAAAGTTGCAAATGCCATTCGTTTTCCTGCGCTTTTATTCAAGATGGCATCCGATCAGTTAGCCTCAGCACAGAAACAGCGTATTATTATGAAATTTCTATGAAAGAAGTGTTTACGAAATGTTTTATTCTTGGCGTTTTTTCAATTGATCCAACCATTTAGAAGGCATGAAAGTATGGTGTGTCGATTTAAAGAAATGGCAAAAAACAGAAACTGTTCATCAATTTAACTGTAAAACTGTAAACGAAAACTGTAAAAATGTTATGGTCAAAAATTGCTATCCATTGTGTTTAGGAACAATATCTGATTTACATGAACATGATGTCTAACGTAATGTAATAGAAACATGCCTCACTGGGCTCATTTGTTATTCATAGTGATGCAGAATGTATCACTCAAGAGAGCTCAGCGAGTACCAAAATGGTACCATCGCCTATGCAGCAAGTGTTTACGGCTAAGTGAGACTTATCAATCTGCAAATACCCAGTTAAAATGTAAACGACATTATTATCAAGTGAAAATCTCAAAGAGCCATGTTAGTGAAACCGCTAAGTGGTAAGCCAAAAAATTAGCAAACTCAGATCGTCGAGTTCTAATACGTGTGACATGCTACAGTCGGAAACATTCAGCCGAACCTGCTGCTATGGCTACAGAAATGCGAAATGCCACCTTTTGTATCGCCAGTATAATCACCATTGCTTTGCTGCTGTAAATAAGCCCACAGCACGAGTGAACCCGTCTTTGTTGAACGAGTAGCATAGCATGGAGCATTGAGTTGCTGGAAAAAGCAGTCCGGTGCATTGCCAATTCTTCCATCGCTCCAGGAAGATGGTTGTACTAACGTTTCTTGGTGATCGTCGAATGTCACAGAATCTTGGGCACCTAGAGCAGTTGGACGAAATCATAATTCACGTAATCGGCAGCTTCTCCACAATATCACTTGATCTGGGAGCATTATGTCGCATGTCAACACCAATTTGGGGTCTCACTACGATCCGACCACCAGAGCCCTTCATTGCGGTCACGAAACACTCTTAAGGTATTTCTCTTTTGGTCGCCTCCAGATCCCATACGACCTTCAGATTGCTGGAGAATGAAGCGGCTCTCATCAATCCACATAACCTTTGTTTCGGATAAAGGAAATGACGATGTTGAACAGTAAATCTGGAACTTGTACTTAAAGCAAACAATTAAAGCAACAATTTCGTCAGAGAAAAAGATGAAACACCTTTATATGTTATAACGTCAAATGTGTTTTATTTTTTATATTTCAAATTACAAACGAGATCTATTCTAAATGAAATCTGAAATGAGGATGAGGGGAAACTGCAGAAAAACGAATGAAGATTCGGGAGATATCGTTGTTCATGCACCAAATGTGACTTAATTAACACCATAGTCTCTTTCAGTATGAGATCAGAGTGAAACGAAAAACTTTTCCAAAGCAGGATGAAAGTACACGTCGGGATGATAAAGACAATGAGATGATAACGATTCAATCCAAATTGTTTGTAAAAAAATTTTAATAAAATATTCAGCTTTCGTCGTGAATTGATACTTTTCCTAATGTTTGTAGGAAGACAATGACGGAGCTTGGATCGCAGGTCCTTAATGAAATATTGTAGCAGAATAGCTCAATTGGACAGAAGGATTCCTTATAGTGAACGGGGATTCCTGAATCAAAGTCACCAAAACCTAAAAAAAAAAGAAATAAAATAAAATAAAAATAAAAATTTAACATTAAGGAGTGCGAACGGAAAGCAAAACAAAAAATTAAGCAAATTAAAATAAATTTTAATCAAGGGGAAAGAAATTTCTACTTCCTTATGATATGGGACTATAAATTTAATCAATTTAAATATGCATAAAAATCATACAAAACACATGTGAAGTATTTTCTAACTTAATACAAAAAATATTTCAAGAAATAAATTTTCTAGGTTAGAAAGAAGTATACGACAATCTTCATGCTGCGTTGAATTCCGTTCATCATTCTTTATCACTGCGCCTGCTATGTCAATGCATTTAAGACAATAAGCAGTGACTTTTAAACCACGGAATAAAGTGAATCCTATAAATATTTTTATAGTGATATTCATCAATCGCCAAAAAGAGGGGCCTTCGATCACTATGGATGATGCAGTGAAGTTGTCGTCAAGGGAAGACCACCGAAATTCTTCATTGACAGGATGAGAAAACAGGTTCACCGTTGGGAAAAATGTGTGGTTGTAAATGGTGGTGACTATTTTGAAAAGTAAATTTGTAAGTTTTTGTTGCTAAGAAAATGGATTTTCATAAATGATTTATTTCATTGGACTAGATCTTTTTCATTTGCGAGTTATGAGCATTACTAAGGGTGACTAGCGAAGACCGAGAAGCGTCAGGGAAAAATCGGGGAATTTTACAAAATCGTTTTGCTAGACACCCTGATTACTTTTCAGCCTAAATGAAAAACGTTAACGTCTGATGAGAAAACCAGAAACTAACTGGTCTTCTTACGGAGTATGGGCTTCTCTAAATTGCATTTACAAAGATAACAATCGATCAAAAGATGGTATTAGTAAGTTTTTATCGGACCCAGTTATGGCACGACTAGAAGGTCTGGAAGACTGGAAGTAGGAAAGCGAAGGCTACGACGAAAAGCTTCCAATGACCTTGGTAAGCATCTCCATGTTGTAAGTCTTAAAGAATTCGTCAAATAAGTCATATCAAACTTCCGTATATCACAAAACCCAACACATATTGTGGACAGGTGACGTGAGATATATCTATGGTGTAATGGAAAAAAGGTTTTTGGTGGTTTTTATTAGATGAAAAATGATTCACTCTAGACGGACCAGATGAACTGCTTGGCAATGAATTGGCAATATTTGAGTAAGGAAGAGCAGAAATTTTCTAAACGACCATTGGATTGAGAGTCAGTCATGGTTTGGACAGCATTTTTCAAAGGGGAAGACCACTTTGGCAATCAAATGCCAGTTTGGCCTTTGAAATAAAACTCGAAAAAGTGTATGGATACTCTAATTTGATTTTTGCTATCGTTTGTATGTGCTTATCTAGGCCTCATCAAGATAAGATGAATATTCATGGCAAAGCGAACTCAAAGAGTCGTTTTCAAGAGAAAATAACAGCATATTGGGTGGCGAATCTAGAACTTAAACAAGGCGGGGGGCAAGGCAGGGGGGGGGGGGCTCAGGGAAGTGTTGGTCCTGGGGTCTTTCTTATACTGAACTTTGTAAATGTAAATTTGTAAAAAATATTGCAGTATTAAAAATCTTTACAATTTATCTAATTGGTATAAGTTTAGGACCAATGAGGAGGGCTATAGCCCCGGTAGCCCCCCCCCCCCTTAAATCCGCCACTGATATTGTATAGCCAGCAAAATCCCATGATGTAAATCTAATCGTGAACTTTTATTTATTTGAACCCCATGTTTATGCTAATGGAAGACAATTCGAGTCTTTGATTAACCTACATGTATTCACCAATGTTGAATTCCTAAATTTCTTGGTTCCATTGCTGTATAATCATTGCGACGAAAAATGCATTCAAGTACTGAAAAGTTTTAAACTCTTCAACAAACATTTTTTTTTGGAGACTGTCATATAGTTTTTTCCACCCTAGACAATTTATTTCTTGAAATATTCTTTATATGAAATTGAATTAATTTTAAATTTAATTCTAGATAAATTCTTGTGCATTTAGTATGTTTATTTATATTGATTAGATTGATTGATATACTTATTTCCATCGTTGTAGATTTTTCAAAGGTATGTTCTTCATACACTTTAATAAAGGCTAAATGCTGCCACTTAAGATCTCCCACATGGTAAATTTTATGTGGGCCCGTCCTTTTCAGAAATTTGAGAAAAAAGTCGGTAATGTGTATAAGAGAAAGTGGTGGTAGTAGTGGTGGTGATGGTAGTAGTAATAATAAGGTGCGTCTTAAAAGTTTAAAGAATCCTGTTCTTTGAGGGAAAATTGTACGTAAAAAATAACAAAAATTTCATCATATACAGCTTGAGGCATTTATCTTGGGACAACTGAATATCTCGGAAACTAAGCATTGTACCAAAATGTCCGAAATCAAAAGTGAATTATTTCGCGGGGGAAATTCATTAGTTAAAAAATTATTCCCCCCCCCCCCCTTGTGAGGGGGGCTGGGGGAGGGGGTAACTCTGAAATCTTAAATAGAAACCCCTATTTTTAATGGTACATTCAGATTGTACCCAATATTTTGAGAAATGTTTTATTATTGGTGTTTTTTCAATTGATCCAACCGTTCAGGAGATAGAGGCCCTGAAAGTGTGGAACTTTTAAAGTTTTGAACTCAATTTTATCGATGAAGACAAAGAGATAGAGAGTGGGTCTGCAGACACTCCTATTCTATTTTTGATGGTCTTTAAGAATCCGAAGTCAGAATTTCAAAAATTCAAAATTTTTTAATGCACAAATAAACTTTTGGGGGCAGCAGTCCTATGGAGACAAGAGTCTATGCGTGTGTATTGAAAAATATTGGATTTTTGAAATTCTGACTTCGGATTTTTAAAGACCATTAAAGAGTAGAATATGAATGTCAGTAAGACCCACTATCTCTTTGTCTTCATCGATAAAATTGGGTTCAACATTTTAAAAGTTCCACACTTTTAGGGCCTCTATCTCCTAAACGGTGGATCAATTGAATAAACACCATGAATAAAACATTTCTCGAATATTGTGTACAATCTGAATATACCATTAAAAATAAGAGTTCCTGTTTAAAATTTCAAAGTTACCCCCCCCCCTCTCCCCAGCCCCCCTCACAAGGGAGGGGGTAATTTTATAACTTATGAATTTTCCCTGCAAAATAATTCACTTTTGATTTTGGACATTTTTTCGTACAATGCTTAGTTTCAGAGATATTCAGTTGTCTCAAGATAAATGCCTCACCCTATATAACGTTTTAATTTGGGTTAGCATTTCACAGTTTGCCAAGGTTTTAACAAACTGAAACAATAAAACCTTTCAAAATTAAAATAATTCAAAATTTGACTGTCTCAAAAGTTTAAAGAATTTTTGAAAGATTCACTTAGGATTTCTCATTTTTAATACATGTATACAGGAGAGAGAACATTAATTTTAAAAATTCCTAAACATATATAACGTTCGACAATTAATAACCGGGACTGATGCTATTTTGAACGTGTTCAAGCATGTGCGACCATGACGATCCATGTTTTCGCTCTATAAGCTGTCCTTGTTGCCGTGTGTACAAGTTGCAACAATACAGTTGCGCGCGCCTATATATTCTCGTGCTTCAACCGCACGCAATCATTAATTGACGCTTGAACATTAAATATGGAACAAAGAGCAAAACATTAAGTTCTGTTTTAAACTTGGAAGAAGTCTTAAACATTAATCGAAACAATTCGCCTAATATTAACGGAAGATATAGGCAAAAGGAAACTGTGTGATCGCTTTGTGCAACACTTCTTAACAGATGAGCAAAAAAGGAAACAGAGTGGATGGTTGCACGGAATTCATCGCGGCCGCAGATGCCAACCCGAGCGTTCTGGATTCAATTGTGACAGGAGACGAAACCTGGTGCTATCAATATGACCCAGAAACAAAACGACAGAACATGGAATGGCGGTCCCAACATCCCCACGAAAACAGAAATTCCAGTTTGACTTTTCAAGAACAAAAGAAGTAATGGTCATCATTTTCTTTGACAGCACAGGCATTATCCATAAGGAGTTTGTTCCGCTTGGACAAACAGTCAACAAGGAGTATTACAGGGAGATTTTGCAGCGTCTGATTAAGAGAATCCGTCGAGTACGGCTACAATTTCAGGAAAAAGGGAGTTGGTTCTTACTGCAAGATTATATCAGAACGCACATAGCAATGCTTGTCAAGGAGTTCTCAGCCAATAATGGAATTGTGGATCTTTATCTTTATCACCCTCCTTATTCCCCAGATTTGTCTCTACGAAACTTTTTCCTCTTCTCAAAGGTGAAAACAAATCTGAAAGGACAGAGATTTGAGAATAAAGAGGACATCAAAAAGAACGTTACAGCCGAACTTGGAAGGGTTAAGACAGAGATCTTTAAAGCATGTTTCCAAAATTTGTACGTACGCTGCAATAAATGTGAGGCCTCAGAAAGTTACTACTTTTGAAAAATATTAAACAGTTTTGCCAGAAATATGTCTTGTATTTGTTAAATTGCTCCAGTCTCATTTATTAATTGTCTCACCTTGTAGAACCTCTTTTATCTACCTATTTTCACCATTGTATGTCAAACACTTAAAGAGGAGAAGAATAAACGTAATACCCAAATTTATGCTAAAAACGGCTTTCGCCCAATCATTAACTTCTTCGGCGATCTTTTTCTCTGAACCTACTCATACACAGTAAAGTCCATAAAAAAACCTTCTGAGCAATATATGCATCTCCAGTTTTCGCACTAAAGACAAACAGAATGTATCAACACTGAACTTAATTGCCTCAGCGCATTAAATCAACATTTAACCCAATAGACGGTAGAAATAAAGCCAATGAATAAACGAACGAGCGCTGCCTTCTCAGCATTTTTAACGAGCAAAAGCATTAAATTTCCACGAGGTTCCTTCAAAAAGAGGAGCCATAATGAAATCCCACTTAACAACATGCGACGTAAATTCGGGTTAAACGCACTCCGCTTTGTAAAATAAAATGAAATCTATTGAGTTATCTAATATCAAGTAGAGGAACAAGAAAAATTGTTTAAATAAACACCGTAGTTGGAAGCTACGATGACTCTGGAATCATTCTGTTAACATTCCCCCACCCCTCTCTCAAAGACCCTCCAGTTCCCTTCTTCTTGCTCTTTATTTTTTTTTCCCTCACAAGACACGAAAGATTGAGAAAACGATATTGTAAACATGTGCAAAAGGAAAACAAACAGCGGGGAGAAAAGAATGGTTCCGTTTTTACGTCCAAATTCCACCGAGACAGATAAACAAACATGCAAACAAATGAACGCAGGAGGAGGGCAGAGGCCCCGCCCGGCATAATAAACAAAGCAGACGGACGAGGACGCCGCCTGGCGAGTGACAAAGCCGTCATGTTCCATGAGCGTTCTCAAGACTTAAACCTGGGCTTAAAATAATAGAATTGTCCCAAGACGACAATGTTATCGACCAAGCTTTTGAAAATACACATCCAATATACAAACGTTGTACGAACTTTATGCTACTGATCTTTAAAATCAAAAATTCTTTAAATTCGTAAAATCATGGTTGCAGTCCAAAGTAAGATATTCGGAAAATTTTGATCAAATAGGGTAACGATACAATTTTGAAATTCGCACTGTAGAAGCTTAATTTTATGCATGATGATAGATGGCGTTGTTTGTGAGGTAGAATACAGTGACACAATTTAGCATGGAATTTAGTGTACAACAAAAGCAGCTCTTTGTGGAGTGTCTTATCAAGACTAGAGTATAAAACAGCATTGTAACCCATGTCAATGAGCTATAATTTGTACAACAAAAATTAGTTAAGGCATCGTTATCCAACGATAAAAGGGTTTTAGCATCAAAATGTTACGAGCAGTAACCGCTCGTGACTATAATAAGTGGAGGGGCACAAATACAAAATTTCAGGTTTTTAGGTCTTTTCGTACAAAAGTTATAGCTTGATTTGTATTCTGAGCCTCGCGGCCCCTTCCGAGGCCTCAGAGGTCTATATCAATTTAGTGTGTAATAGCTAAAATTTTAAGCAACACATTATAAATATAAAACATTTCAGATTTCTGGACTTCTGGTTTTAAATTTATAGCTTGATTTAAAATTGAGGCCGCAAGGCCCCTGCCAAGAGACTTAAATAATTTTTAATTTAGATTAGCTAAATTTTTAAATACCACACTATGATTAAACAAAATTTCAGGACCGTAGGCTTTTCCGTTCAAATTTTATAGTTTCAATTGTATTTGAGGCCGCCAGGGGCCCCGAGGACTATATCAGTCGCCTTGTATATTTTCTATAATTTTTAGGTAATGCATTGTAAAAATATAAAACTTCAAGTTCTTAGGCCTTTTTATTATTCAAATGTTAGAGCTTATATTTGATTTGGGCTTCAGGGCCCCTGTGGAGACCTAATAGCCTTATACCAGTTTTTCGTGTATATTAGCTAAATTTTTTAGTAAACTACTGTAAGTATACAAATTTTCAGATTTCTACGCCTCTTCGTTCAAACATTATAGTTCTGTTTGTGTTTAGGGCCCCAGAGGACTATATAAGTTTTAGTGTGTAAGAGCTAAAATTTTAAGTAAAACGCCTTAAATATGCAAGAATTCAGATTTCTGGACTTCCGGTTCAAAAGTTATAGCTTGATTTGTGACTGGGGGCTCAGGGCCCCTGTCGAGACCCAAGAGCCTTATACCGGTTTTTAGTGTATATTAGCTAAATTTTTAAGTCATTTTCTATAAGTAAACAAAATTTCAGATTTCTAGACCTTTTCGTTTAAAAGTTGTAGCATTGCTTGTGTTTGGGGCCTGTGAGGCTCTGCTGGGGCCTATATTACTTTTTTTGTATATTTGCAATAATTTTTAGTACCACACTATGAATATACAAAATTTCAGGTTCCTAGGCCTTTCCGTTCAAATGTTATAGCTTCAATTATATTTGGTGCCTCGAGGCCCCTGGCGGGGTTCTAGAGGCTTATATCAGCTTCCTTCTATATTGGCTTCATTTTTTAGTACCACACAATAAATATACAAAATTTCAGGTTCCTAGGTCGTTCCGTTCAAATATTATAGCTTCAATTGTATTTGGGGTCTCGGAACCTCTGGCGGGACCCTACACATAGAGGCTTATATCATTTTTCTTGTATACTGGCTTTATTTTTTTAGAACCGTACTACAAATTTACGAAATTTCAGGATTTTTGCCCTCTTTGTTCAAAATATAAAAAGGGAACCACGAAATTCATACAAATGGCCCATGACGGGCCCCGGACCACCCAAGATGAGTCGCTAAATTTTTCGCACCGTCCTCTGTATAGGGCTTACGTATCTACAAAATTTCAAGCCTGTAGGTCAGGGCCGTCCAAGATTTCTGTCCGCGTGCAGCGCCCGTGCACGCGGGTAATCTTCCTTCCACCGCTATTGCACATTACGTTGATCAGTTCCTTAAAGTCGACGTGTGCAGCTTTTAGTAAAGTTAGCTTCTCTGCATAGCGCAAATACGCTCCCTATTCTTTAACATGGAGTACAAATATAGAATTGCGATTGTAAAGGTAATTATTATTGAAATGAGAAAGCAAGCAAAAAGGACCTAGAAATTATTGTGCTCTTTCTAGTGATACCAATTAATTTAATGGGCATAAAATAGGTTTTTTTAATGGTTCCCTTTGGTACAAAAAAAACACAGGGAACCGATTTAAAGGAAAGCTAACGCACATTGTTTTAATTGGTACCATTAGAAAGAGCAGAAAAATTTCTAGGTCCTTTTTCCTTGCTTTCTCATTTCAATAATAATTACATTAAAGCGCTTCTTGGTGGATCATGCAATGAATTGAAGGTAATGCTCGATTACCGATCTTCTCTCTAAGTAGCCCAACAAATCCCTTTCGATCACCGCGCATTGCTGGAGCACCATCAGTTGTGACGGATACGAGTTTCTCCAACATCAAACCTAAACCTGCCTGTAAAATGTCTTCACCTTTCGTTGTACCTTTCATAGGCATAAGATCTAAAAATTCTTCCGTTACGTTTAAGTCGTTGTCAACACCACGCAGATACAAGACCAACTGTGCAGTATCAGATATGTCAGTGGATTCATCGATTGTGATTGAAAATGCTACGAAAATTTTCGCTTTTTCCTTCAACTAAAAGTACACATCACCAGCCATGTCAGAAATCCTTCGCGAAATTGTGTTGCGGGATAATGAAAGTTTTTGGTATGCCGGAACATCCGAAGGGCTCAACAGTCCGGCGACATCTATCAAACAGGTCTTAATGAATTCTCCATCAGAGAACGATTTCCCAGATCGTGCAATGTTAAATGCCACTTTATAACTGGCTCGAAAACACAGTTCTGGTTCATTTCCCTGTCGCAAATAAACAACGATTTCCAAATTAGATATAATCAAAGGATGTATTAAAAAAAATTAGATAAACATGTATCACTTTAATACGGATGGGGATGAATAGCAGCCTACCTCGTTACCACATTCACCATCGTGCTGTGCTAACTTCAATTCATTCAGTTTGGACTGTCGACCTTCGCCTTCCAAGTGTTCAAATTCTCCTTTATGGAAAACGTTGTAATGCCGCTCAATGGTGTATTTTCTTTTTCCCGATAGGACACGATTGCATATTAAGCATTTAGAATCCGATCCGTGAACAATGAAAAAAAAAAACAGATTCTCCCACTCCGGTTTAAATACTGGTTCAGTGATTTTTTACTTTTTCGGAATGTGCGCCATGTTATGCGAGAGGCGAAAAACAAACAAGTATTATAATAGTAGCAAAAGAAATAATGCTTCATTTAATGGAATCGTCCCCTGAAGTTAGGCAACACTGCGTAGGGGAACTATATCCACCCCCCTCCTGAGTTTTGGACTCTCTCTTCGGCTTTGCCCGTGTGCTTTGCCGGCGAGCATTTTATGTTGCACGCGGGCGACGTGCACGATTTGGACGGCCCTGCTCTAGGTCAATCCTTTCAAAAGTAACGGCATCAAAATGTTCGAGCAGTAGCGGGAGGATTCGCTATACTTCAAATAGAGTTTTTTAAATTCTGACGCCAAACAGTCAAACTCTGACGTCACAAATTGCTCAAACGCAATCAAAACTCCATAGACTTGAAAAAAAGTCAGTTGGAGAAACCACAAAAACACATGGTTTGGTCCACCCTAGAGGATTCGCTATATTTTTCGCTCCGTCCTCTGTATAGGGCCTACGTGTGTAAAAATTTCAAGCCTCTAGGTCAATCGTTTCAAAAGTTATGGCCTGAGACATACATGTTACATACATCTGTACCGTCGTTAATAGGGTTTTAGATGATGCTAAAACCTTAAAAATTGGACTGGGCATGTTCTTTAGAGATTGTTACAAAGTAAACCTAACAATGTCTAACAATTGAAGTTGCAAATTTAATTGGACACGCCCAGTCTAACTTTTGTTGGACAAATTATAGTTTAGAAATTCAGGCAAGCAGATAATGTTAATGGACTATGGCCACCTCCGTCACTTGATCTAACGCTACTAGATTTATTTCTCTGGTCCGAAAAGTTTGAAGACCATCAACGCATTAAAGGAGAACATCTGCAACATCATCATTACATCCATCCCGAGGCCAACGAGAGACAGGCCAAGGCACTCAAAAGTCACCTGATCATCGGGGTCTGGGCAACAATCCAACTAGCCGTCGAGTACAGTTGTGCTTGCCAATGAATTCGACATTTATTCGAGTGTAACAAACTCCGGCATTTTGTTGGGGAGGTCAGGTTGGGCAAAAAATATCATAAGTACATAGGTTGTATCCCAATTAGGTACAGACTTATAACTAATAAAAGTTTTGTTAAGTGTAGAAGCAAATACACATGTTTTAATTCACATTTTAATTTAAAAGCATTAGAGAGTATGTACGATTTAATACAATAGCAAGGGCTCAAAATGAACCCCTAGAGCTTGAATTCAAGTACGACACATACGATTCGTCGAATCATAAACACGAACTATGGCATCGTTACTGCAAATTTGATTAGCCTTATAGCCTTATTCATTATCCGCTGGAGTGACTATTCACGAGGATTGTCGATGACAACGATATAAGCTGTTTTAAATGAACCGAAATGTAAAAATCTAAAGAATTTAGATCAGGGGAACTCGGAGACCACGCGATGGGCGAAGCGATGGAACCTCAAATTCATCTGTTAGGATAATGCATCCATCATGTTGTGATAATTGGATTAGCTTTGACTTCGTCATCAAAAAAATTTTGTGTCAATTGTTAATGGACTGTATTATACATGTATGAATTTCCTATTACACTTGCAAAACTTAATGAAGTGAAATAGGATCTTCATTTATATCACTTAAAATGACCTCCCCAACAAAATGCCGACGCATGTTACACATTGTGAATCACCCTATATATTTTTATGGCAATTTATGAATGTTCACGCATTTCGATGTACGTGATATGCAGCGCTGTCAATCGCTAGCCATCGATTATTTACAGCAACTATCGGTGGCATCTTTGATATTATTCAAAAAAGAAATCTTTAATGTTATGTATAGTTATTAAAGAGGGAATTAATCATTAGATGTAATTTGTTAAAAATTGTTCCTCTTTTAAATATTAAAATTAAAAACATATTTTATAACAAATTAAAATAATAAATGTTGATATTTTTAAGTTTTTTAACCATTCTGAAGCTGTTCTCTATATGTTGGCAAATGTTCCTGTTGGCATATTTGTTTGAGTCTTCTTCAGTATTTGATGTAAGGGTCATTCCACGTCAATTCAGCAATTTTATAGTTTTGGCACTTGACCTTTCGGATTTTAATGAAATTTGGTATATACAATTGCCCTAGGGAGTTGGTAATGAATGCCAAATATTTTTTTTTTCATTTTTACGGAAGTTACGGATATTTAAAATTTTCGAAATTTGAGTGAGTATCTATGAAGTACTGTAACTTCGGTTGTATTTTACTTAGAAAGATTTGATTGGTGACATATGAAAGCTCTTTAAATGTAGATTCTATATAAAATTTTAAAAATTATATTATGCATGCGCAAATATTTGAATTTAATAAAAGTATTCTATTTATGCAAATTTCTCAAATGGTGGGTATTTTTTTCCGTTAAAAAATTATTAACATCTTACACATACTTTCATAAAAACTATACAAAAAATTCAAAAATGTGTTTTGCTCCGTTTTGAAGATATTAATTTTTAAAGTTCGAGTTCCAAGCCACAATACCGGGTGGTCATAAATTATTGAGCGCATTTTGACAGTGAATATTTTATTAACCAAGAAATGTACATACTTCTTGTGAACATCATTGAAAAGTACAACTCAAACAGTTTGTCAGGTGTCACTATCACCACCAGGCGGCAGCACTGTTTGGCATAGGAACACAAAACGCGAAAATGGCAACCGTGCAGCAGAAAGCAATGTGCGTTCTTTGGTTTCATGAGCAGAAATCCGTGATAGCAGTTCAACGGCAATTCCGCTTGGAATATGGACAACCTGCTCCTGGAAAGGATTCCATAAAGCGGTGGTATCAGCAGTTTAAGGACACTGGAAGCGTAGCCCACAAGAAAGGTGCTGGTAGGCCTACCGTCAGTGAGGAAGTCATTGAGAAGGTGCGAGATGCGTTCCAATGGAGCCCTACGAAGTCAACTCGGCACGCCAGCTTGGAATTGCGAGTCCCACGATCTACGGTGATGAAAGTGATGCATAAGCGTTTGAAATTGTATGCCTACAAAGTTCAGATTGTTCAGGAACTAAAGCCCGACGATAAACCGCAACGGTTTGCATTCGCGGAGCTCATTCTGCACAAAATTGATGTGGACAACACGTTCTTGGATAAAGTGGCTTTCTCAGATGAGTCAACATTTCATGTTTCCGGGCGTGTGAACAGACACAACTGTCGCATTTGGGGATCAGAGAACCCTCATGAAGTCCGTGAACATGTTAGAGACAGTCCAAAGGTCAATGTGTGGTGCGCGTTGACTGTCAATGAAGTGATTGGACCATTCTTCTTCACAGAGCAGTCGGTGAATAGCATCACGTACCTTGACATGCTGCAATGTTATGCTATACCGCAGCTTGAACAACGACAACCAGATGTTATTTTTCAACAGGATGGTGCACCGTCACACTGGGGAACGATTGTGCGGCGATACCTGGATGAACAATTTCCTGGTCGTTGGATTGGCTGCGGGGGGGCCGATTTCATGGCCTCCGCGATCTCCTGACATCACACCACTCGATTTTTTCTTGTGGGGATATGTAAAGGACCGCGTGTACTCCAGCAAAGTGCGTGATCTTGATGAATTGAAGGAAAGGATTGTGGCCGTCATTGCAACAGTGACACCTGAAATGCTGCGGAATACATGGCGTGAAATCGAATATCGAATGGATATTCTGCGAGTCACTGCAGGAGCACACGTGGAAGTGCTGTAACTTCGGAATATTACGGAAAAAAACTGTTTGAGTTGTACTTTTCAATGATGTTCACAAGAAGTGTGTACATTTCTTGGTTAATAAAATATTCACTGTCAAAATGTGCTTAATAATTTATGACCACCCTGTACATCCGTTTGTATGTTACAGTTCTTCAGATGGACAAGGCATCCTACGAAATATAAATTTTGTGGTAATATCCGATAGTCTTAAGAAACATTCTAAGCTTACGGCTGTTTTTTATTCCTTTCAATGTGAACTCATTAAGTTTTTAAAAGAAAATTCAATAAATGTAGAGAAGATACGAGGGTTGGTCGAATAGTAATGCCTCTATGGCTGTAACTTATTTATTTGTTAATCGATTTTCAAAATTCTTTTTGTATCTAATAATTACATTTGTCCTCTATGTAATGCGCTATTCACTTTTCGACATAGTCCCCATCCCTTTCCATGCACTGCACCAACGTGTGACCACTGGGGTGAACCCGTCGGAGAGGAGGAATTCCGGGGTTGTTGTCGACACCAGGATGGAATGGCAGTTTTGGACCATCTTCTGCAGCACGATAAGGCTCGCCCGCAAACAATCGCCAAACACAAGAGCTTTGCAGCGCCTACAGTTCAAAGATGAAAGACCTTGCACCTTGCGACTTTCACCACTTCCCAAAGAAGAAAAAGTACCTTAAGAGACATTCAATCCCTGATGACGAGATGAAAGAGCAGTTGCACGTTGTGAAACACTCTGCTCAATATGGCTGGTGAGATTTGCTGAACTTCAGTTGTGATTTCCTCCTTCAGCTCAGGCAAAGTGTACGGATTGTTTGCATACACTTTACCTTTCAAGGCATCCCAAAGGAAGAAATCGAGAGGTGTGAGGTCTGGCGAGCGTGCAGGCCAGATGCCACGCGAGATAATTCGATCAGCAAAGACGTCCTGCAAAAAGTGCACTGATGTGTGCACTGTACACGTTTACATGCACTATTGCACGCTAACTTTTGAATCACCTTGTATAATGAAGCCTGTATCAACTTCAGCTGCGTCTGCAATTCATCTCGTCCTTCAGGGTAATTCAGAAATGATTGACTCGGAGAAAGTGTAAAGTAAATAAACTTTCTTTATTAGTAACAATTCGACATCATAATGCAAATTTATATTTTCCTACTAAATTATCTTCTTATTTTCTGACTTCTGAAGAAAAGAATCTGAAGTTGTAAGAAACATTTTTCCTATTGATATAATTATTATTGTAATGCTACTATTGATTTTATTTTTTCGTGTAATTATAATTAATAATACTATTTATATAAATAATAAAACGTAAATGAATGAATGAGCCCAAGGTTACACGCTTTCTTTTCCCTGTACAAGCAGTCAAGTCCCTATTACCTGAACGTTCCCTATTACCATTGAGCTCCCTATTGCCATAAGAAACGCAAAACGTTCTGACGATTTCTTTAATTCTGATTCGTCGAATGTCCAGAATCATCTCATTAACGCGGGCAATGTGCTCGGGAGTGTTGGACGTGGATGATTCTTCCTGCCCGGTAATCGTCCGTCAAATCTGAGCGCCCATGTTCGAACTGCTGGCGCCACTTCACAGCTGCAGGACAAGAAATCACATCATCTCCGTAGAAAATGCAAATTTCCTTATGGATTTCAGTGCAATTTAAGCCTTTCGCCCACAAAAAAACGGATTGTTCCGCGAATCTCCAACTTGGAGTGTACAACCAGTTGCTGCGCCATCGTTGTTGCTCTTGCAGTAAACGCGTGAACACGTGGGATCATGCCACGTTACAATACAGGCAACATCCTTAAAAACGGCGAATGATGTCGGCGCTCTTCGACCACAGATGGTGCTGAGCGTAACTTACTTTATGATTTATCCTCGTATTTATGTTTGTGAACTATTTTCCAAAAACTTCGGCATGATAACCCACATTTCGAAGACGTGTCTAATACTTGCATGAGGATTTGCTTCAAAATAGGCGATGACATCAATGTCATTAACGGTTCTCTATTGCCTTCTGGGATGACGTTGATGTACACACTCTGTTCTTCGTAATCTGTTTATTACTCTTGAAATTGTGCAAAGTGTGACATTGGATTGAGGAATCTAGTGCAATAATCGCGTGCAGTAGCACATTAGTTTCTGTTGCATTCACCACAAATTATAATCATTTCCAGCATTTCTGCATTACTAGAGACTGTACAGACAAGCATTTTTGACCATTTGCATCCATCTAATGTATGTGCATTACTACATTTGATTATGTATTACAGTTTTACTCTTAAATGTTACTAAAATAGCAACGGAACTGTCCACTTGGGAGAAGGGCAGTGGAAAAATCATATGTAGCGGAACGCTTTAATAAACTGTCTTAAAAATGTTTGTTTTTTTCTAATTTTCTTATGAATAATTTATGTAAAAATGGTAACTTAGGGGTAAACATGGTGTGTTTTACCAATTTTCCATTGCCAGTTGTTGCATCTTACACAGTTAAAAAATTACGGTATGATTTGAACCCTTAAAGAGGTCAAAGATCAAATTTGACGTGAGCATCAGATTGCGCATCCTCACTTTCCTATACCATTGAGTTTTAGATTATTGACAATTTTGATAGATTTGTAGATATTTGGGTGGATCACTTCAAAGTAAACACCCTGTATATAAAGTTTCATTTATTAATCTTTTGTTATGATTTTTACTTTCTCGTAATAGAGAAAGTATTGTAATCGTCAAAAACGCATGTGAACACGATAGCTCAAAAACGCAATGGTGTCAAATCCTCGAAAGGGAAGAACAGCTGAAAATAAAAATTCCGAGGATTTTACACGGAAAGAAAGAAGTAGAAGGGAAGCTGTCACCTCGAGCCGGAATGGACCCGCCAAGAAAAGAGAGAAGCAGGAGAAGAAAGACTATTGGAGGATTATCTGCGCAGAATCGGCCCAGAAACCTCCAAAGGCAAATAAAAAGCGGAGCTCAAGCAAGGAACGGGGGAGAGCAATAGTGGATCATCCGATGCACAACTAGAGAGATGTCGACGCAGATGGTGGACCGACCGACGAACGAGGGCCTCGATGGGATCACGTAAAACTTCAGAAGAATTCCATAAATCGTAAGGCTAATAATAAGACTCATGATTTCTGTGTGTTTTCTGAAGCCAGAGTGAACGACGCCCCTGCCGAGGCCAGAAACAATTCTCAACAAGGACAGAGGACAGGCACGGAACCAGGCCAACCGAGCCGAAGGAGTGCAGCCATTCGCCGCCAACGAAGTGCCCCTCATCGCCCCGAGAATAGTAGCCGCCGCCGGCAATCGACGAGAATCGTTTTGGAAAGGTCCCAGCGAAACATAGATTCGACAAGTTACGCTCTCCGTCAAAAAGTAAGCAAGAACTCTCGTTAACTAATATCTCAGAATCAAAGACTGACATTAGTGATGAAACTTTTGATTGTGCTCGGAGTCCCACTTTCATTCAACTAGTTTCCTCAGCATTGGTGCTTCAAGAGGACGAAGCATTGGAGATTACCTCAAACGACGACGTGCCCCACGAGCCCACTTCGGGAAACCTAGGCATTGCTACGGATACCAAAGGGCCAACTCTTTCCGCCATTGGATTCTTCGAGCCCCGGACTTCGGTCGCCCCCCTCCCACGGTCCACGACACACGACTCAGCGTTCTTTCTCACGTGGAAGGTCGAGACACTCGAGGAGACTGTCCCGCTTGCTGATGTAGCCGGTATTCGCGCTGGGCGCCCTCGCGAATGTCCGCGCTTGGACACGGGATCATCCTTGTATTTCAGTAGTATCGTTAAGAATTAGTGCTTAATTAATTAATATCTTACCTTAAGTGATACAATATTAATATCTGCTTTTATTCTGAACAGTTGTTCCTCCACAGTCGAGTTACCGAATACTTGGACCACTTCGACTTATTGGACCTTCCTCCATTGGTCACGGATTCGCTTTCTTCTACTCCATCCCCGTACTCAGCTCGTTTTGGATGTAAAGAAGCGACTAACCGGGAACCTACCTCACCAGCTGAAGAATCAGCATTTGATCTGGACTAATAATTACTTGTATTCTATTATTAATTCATTTATATTGGCCTTATTCGTAAAAACGCTTATAAGAATTTGTCAGTTTTATTAAAATTCATTCTTTGAATTTCACCCCCCGTTTGCTCTGTTCATTTTCCACAAAAATCCCTGACAAATGGGCTAAATAGATGAAATTTGGCATCTGGTCCATATACAAAAATTGTAGATCTGTATCATAATGAAGAAACACAATTACCTGAACAACTACTCAACATCTATATGGTTGGTTGGTTGGTTGATTGGAATTTTAGGGCGTCGGCTGCTATGGCCATTTTGCGCCCGACAGAAAGTTTAAAAACCCACAGTTTAAGGGGCCAAAAGTTTTAAAAAATCAGATGAAAAAAAATTATAAAAACTTGAGTGACAAAGATGGACAAACAATAAAATCTATGACTATGAGATTTTAAAATCATTAATAAATTTAAAAACAGAAATTTTTCGCCAGGGTTCGCCCGTAATAAGAAATATTAGCATAGGGCTGTGTAAGTCATTAGTGTGTAAAGGGCACTAACTGACTATAAAATAGGTGATTAAAATCTATTTTCTTCTGAGTTGACCCCTAAAAAAAACTGATGAATATGATTAGTGTTTAATTGGCACTAAATGAAACCTATACTTAATGATCAAATATATACAATGCAAAAGCAATAAAAGGATGACTATATGAATTTAAAAACATGAATAATTTTTAAAAAAAGAAACACTTTTTTAAAAATTATGGGGTTGTTCCCCAACAAAAAATCTAAGGAATGATTCAGCCCTAATGAGCGTCGTAACTTAGTGTGTAAAGGGCACTGGGTTAGAATATGCTTAATAGTCAGCATTGCTCCACAAGAACACAATGGCGCTGGTTCTTTTTTTAATAAATGGAGGTGAGTAAGACGGCTATGACCAATCCTAAGCCGAGTAAGAACGACATCTTCTCGCCTGTTTGCTAGACAAGGTAATGACCACGGTGTGATGGCAGGCTTTATTTCAAATAATTTATTAGCAGGGTTCAGAGGCCAAGAATCCTGCCAAGAAGATCTGAGTTTTTTGGAAATCACCGGGTACAAATGCTCGGGGATTGAAAGCAATTCAGAGATCGGTAAATGAGTAATCGCGTGTTTTGCCGCCTTATCGACCCGTTCATTTTGTAGGATACCCATGTGACTAGGGATCCAGACAAAATGAATACTGGTACCTTGAGAATCCAGGTAATGAAGATATTCCTGGATTCTTTGAACAAACGGGTTTATAGAATTAAATGATTCCAAAGATTGCAAAGCGCTCAGTGAATCAATGAATATCCAGATGTTTGAATTTGGATAATTAAAAGCGAACTCTAACGCTTTGGCTATGGCTACCAATTCCGCTGAGAAGATGGAGAACTCGTTTGGCAAATGATATGAAAATACACTGTTATCTATAAGGAACGCACAGCCAACCCCGTCCTCTGATTTGGACCCATCTGTATATATGTGGAAGCCATCAGAAAGTGTTTCTAAAAAAACCTTAAAGAGTGCGTTAATTTCAGCTTCCATAAAATTTGATTTTTTCCCAGAAAATAAGTTATAATTTATGTCTGGTTGGGGGAGAATCCACGGAGGGACCTCTCTGACCTCTCGGCTATGCATGGCTGGAAATGGGAGGTTCAGGCTCTCCAGAAGATTTTGGAACCAATTATTAATGCTTCTAAAAGAGTGATGGGGAGGAGTACTAGGTTTATCAAAAAAACAGGCAAAAGCTGGATGTTCACTTTCACCATATACGCGAAGAGCATATTTGAGGAGGAGTTTGGCTCTTCTAAACCATAATGGGGGTTCAGAAGCCTCCACATAAAGGCTCTCTACCGGACTTGTGCGGAAAGCTCCTGTGGCAATCCTTATGCCTCGGTTATGGACGGGATCTAACAGCTTCAAAGTGCTCTTTGAAGCTGAGGCATAAACAATGCTTCCATAGTCTAATTTAGATCTAACTAGAGAGCCGTATAAAAATAAGAGCATCTTCCTATCAGCGCCCCATTTGGTAGCGGAAATAGAGCGCAAAACATTCATGGCTTGTAAGCATCTCGCTTTTAAATTACGAATATGTGGGAGCCATGATAATTTTCTATCAAATGTCAGACCCAAGAATTTATGTGAGTCCACCACTAAAATAGGGGATCCATAAAGTGTAAGGTCTGGGTCTGGATGGAGACCTCTCAAAAAACAAAAGTGAACTGCCCTTGTTTTTTGGGGTGAAAATTTAAATCCTACTTCGTTGCTCCAGGTTACGAGCTTGTTGATGGCCAGTTGCAGTTGACGCTCAATAAAGAACATTGAGGACCCTCGACAGTAGATGGCAATATCGTCAACGTACAGGGAATAGTTCACAGTGGATGGAAGTTGTGAACAAGCCTCATTCATAGCAATGAGGAAAAGAAATGGACTCAGCACACTTCCCTGTGGGACACCATTATCCTGCGTAAAAGGGTCTGAGATCGTTGACCCAACGCGAACTCGGAATGTTCTGTTCGCCATGAAATTACACAGGAAAGAGGGAAGGTGTCCTATAAGGCCATACTTCCGCAAAAGTATTGCTATTCCATGCCTCCAAGTTGTATCATAGGCTTTTTCCAGATCGAAGAACACCCCTACAACATGTTGTTTATGTCTCTGTGCAAAATGAATCTCATGCTCCAACCGAAGAAGGTGATCAACAGTTGAGCGGGATTTGCGGAAACCGCACTGAAATCTGGACAACAGGTGGTTTTTTTCCAGATACCACATAAGTCGGACAGAGACCATCCTTTCCAGGACTTTGCACATGCAGCTAGTTAGTGCTATTGGTCGATAGTTTGAAGGACAAGAGTGGTCTTTATTTGGTTTTGGAATAGCAATAACAATTGCTTCTCTCCACAAATTTGAGATCTCTCCTAATGACCAAACGTAGTTAAATAACGAGAGAAGGTGAGCATAAGCTTCCCTCGGTAAATGCTTCAAGAAAGCATATAAGATTCCATCTGGGCCTGGCGCAGAATCACTGGAGCAACGAAGGGCATAATGCAGTTCCCGTAAAGTAAACGGGAGATTATATTTTTCGAGGTTTCGGGATTTGAAATTTATAGCTTGCGATTCTTCGATACGTTTTTGTCTTTGAAAGGAGGCTGAGTAATGTTTTATCTGTGAAACCTCAGCAAATGTCCTTCCGAGGATATTAGCTACCTCCTTTGGGTCAAAGTATGTATGACCATTTTCAGTGAGAGAAGGGAGTTTATCCGGGAGTCTTTTCCTATTTATTTTCCTAATCATGTTCCATACAGTTTGAAGAGGGGTGTTCCTATTAATGGAGGAAATATAATCCCTCCAACAGAGTTTCTTATTTGAGGAAATGATTAGTTTACAACTGGCCCTTTTCTGTTTATAAGTGATAAGATTCTCAAGAGTTGGTTGTACGGAGAAAATGCGGAGAGCTCTCTTACGTTCTCGAACCGCTAGGGCACATTCTTCATTCCACCATGGCACTGGTATTTTCGTCGAAGAGGATCGACATTTTGGAACGGATTGTTCTGCCGCTTGGAGGATGCGGGTAGTGAAATCCTCTACAGCCTCATCTACAGACGGAAAGGGTGTTTTATTCTCAAACTGTAGATGGGATTGGAAGACCTGCCAGTCTGCTTTATCCAATTTCCAACGTGGTAGAGGGTTGGAAAAAGTAGAAGAACTCAGGGAAATACTGATCGGGAAATGATCACTACCATGTAAATCTGAGAATACGCTCCAGGCTAAATTAGGTGTGAAAGATGAAGAGGATATAGATAGATCGATGCATGACGCAGAGCCGTTGGCTGAGTGGAGGAATGTTGAAGAGCCATCGTTTAACAAATTGATGTTAAAAGCATTCAAAACTTTCTCTATCATATATCCTCTTTCAGAGAGCTTTATAGACCCCCAAATGGGGTTATGGGCGTTAAAATCACCCAGAACTAGATAGGGGCTTGGAAGTTCACGCAGCAGAGATGACAAAGATGTTTCGTCCGTATATTGATCCGGAGGTAGATACAGTGAACAAACAGTTAGAGGTGAGAGGTCTTTGAATAACACTCTAACTGCTACCGCCTGGAGATTCGATGTTAAATTAATGGTAGTAAAAGGCAAGGATCTTTGGACTAAGATGGCAACACCACCACAGGCTTTATTTCCCGAAGTATAATCCTTCCTAATAAAATTAAACCCTTTTAGGGTAGGAGACTGGGTTGGCAAAAGGAACGTTTCTTGCAAAGCCAATAAGGAGAAGGAGAACTTATTGACCAAGAGCTTTAGGTCTTCTAAGCGACAAAAGAATCCATTAAGGTTCCATTGTAATAGTGCCATGATGAAGGTTTTAAGATGTAGGATTAAACTCCCGAGATAACTCCATCTCCTCGATAGGAGATATCTGTACGTTTAAAGGGAAGTCTGGCCCTCCCCCCAAAACTGGAGAATTTGGTGTAGTCTCTACTACACGTTTTTTGGAGGGGTCAGAGGAAGGTGACGCCTCTGACGAGCGCTT
Source organism: Rhysida immarginata (assembly GCA_023313115.1). Classification (NCBI taxonomy): domain Eukaryota; kingdom Metazoa; phylum Arthropoda; class Chilopoda; order Scolopendromorpha; family Scolopendridae; genus Rhysida; species Rhysida immarginata. Next base: position 1,418,870 of record JAHWFO010053238.1, on the reverse strand, counting down.
CTTCCCATCTTCTCTCTCCGAAGTTTTTGGAGGAGTTCCTGGTTGTATGATGGCATTCGAAGTCCGACTAACGTTAGCAGATGGTTCTGTGGGGGTGGAAGTTCCACAACAAAAATCCGCAATACGTATATCTGTCATAGTACCAACTGTCATAACAGAAGGACGACTCTTAACTGCAGAAGCGTAATTTCGGACTTCATTCCGTTCGACCTGCCTACGTGCTTCTGGAAAAGACAAACCCCCAAGGACGCGAACCTCTTGGATTTTCTTTTCCTTCCGCCAAATAGGACAGTCTCTTGAAAGGGCAGAATGGGCTCCCTTACAATTACAACACCGGAACTCGTTTGAACAATCTTCCATCTCATGTCCGGGCAGGCCGCACTTGCAACAAACTGCATTAAAATGACAGTTTGTTCTCGTGTGGCCGTACTTCTGACATTGGAAGCATCGCAACGGGTTGGGGATAAAGGGTCTCACGTGACAGTGGATATAGCCGATATAGATGGTATCAGGCAAAACTGATCCCTCAAAGGTAACAATGAAGGAATGCGTAGGATGAGGAACACCATTCCTCCTTGGAGCGATCCGGCGAATGTCAACAACAGATTGATCATCCAATTCGGCAATGATTTCCTCGTCCCCCATTCCTTCCAGGTCCTGGCACGTGAAAACGCCTTTTTTGTAATTTAAGGTTGCGTGGGGAGAAACCGAAATGGCTTTCCCAGCAAACTTTTTTAAGGATAAAAGGGTGGTAGCTTGTTTATCCTTAACAACCTCGATCAATAAATGGCCATTAAACAGTCTTTTTACATGTTTCGTGTCCCCAACGAGGCGTTTGAGTTCTTTTGAAATTAGAAATGGGGAGATGGTCTTAAACGACTCCCCACTTGCCAATTTCATCTCCAAAAACTTCGGATTCTTTGGCGGTCTTCGACTCGATCTCTCTTCACGATCGTTCTTTTGTCTCTGGTTAATTTGCTTATTTTGTTTACCCATATTAAGTAGGATAAATATTCATCTCCCTCGCTCCCCACCCACCACCGAGCCCAACAAGGGGATGCACATTGGCACCAGGGATACGAGGAGGATATAGGCAGCGCCTAACCCTGTGGCCGAAGCTCCAAAGGAGCGACGACCAGCCGATTGATCTGGACGGGCTCATCCAGACCTCCCATCCTTCCGAGAAGCAGGGGCCAAAGTGGTGTGTTGTTCCGGAAAGCCTTCCCTCAACCACCAGGATCCCCCTTTCCCCAGAAGTAGGGTTGCTGCGCACGGCAAACACGCAGGTGGACGTACTGGTCGCAATGGAGGCCATGTCAAAAACATGCCTGCATTGCGAGCACCGGTCCCTTTGGGAGGGTCCACAACCGACCGGACACTTTTAGTCTGGCCTCTCTGCTAAGGCCTGTCTGGCATGGGTGACCCGATCCAGCATAGCCCTTAGCGTCACTGAGGCACTCAAGCCCCTCCACCACGTCAAGGTAGTGCCCACGGAGGGGACATCTATATGCATATCTTTTGCTTGAAGTGAAGCGAGTAAAGGAAGCGACTCAAGAAAAGTAAATAATTAAACTTTTTCATTCCTTTTAACAATTAAGACAGTGTTAATTTTAATTCTTGGTTAATTAAAATGCCCGAAAAGAGCCATAACTCTGCAACACGTGGCCCGATTTGAAGCAAACTTATTAATTCTAAGTATAGGTAAATTTGGCATGGGTTTTTCATTAGTTGCAAGTTTAAGTAATTGCATTATTCTTCTTTTCGAATTCACCTAACTTCTCTTGTGATCTTGACAACTACCGAATCGAGAACATTTGGTTGCATAATGCAAAGGCACAATCATTTTTGACCGCACATTATAAGTGATAATATGTGGGAATATACGAGAAAATCTAGGGAAGAACAATCCAGATTTTTGGAATTATATGTGTGTCTGTCCGTCTTTGTGTAAACACGATAACTCAAAAACGCAACGAGCTATATGGTTAAAATTTAGTATCTGGTCTTTACACCAAAATTGTAGATATGTATCAAGTTTTGGATCAAATCTGTCAACGTACTTTACCTAACCACATACTCCATTTTCTTCATATAACTAGGACTTTAAATATACAGTAGGTAACAAAGTTTATTTTAGGAGTTTATAATGATAAAAGACAATTCATTATCAAATTTCAACCGAATCGCGCAAGCATTAGTAGCAACAACTTTACCTGAACACCTACTTAACGTCTGTATATTTTCCTTGAAGTGAAGCGCAGCCGACGAGAAAAACAGACCGCGGCACCGAAAAGTCACCTGATCATAGTACTTTGAGCATAACAGTGTAACGTTCATTATCTCCATCTTGGATTTTGACAATCAGTAATACTTGGAAAAACTGAAGGATATTAAAATGAAGAGTATTTTCTCGTTTGTTGGATTCAAGGATATTAAAATAATAAGGATTGGTTATGCGGGTAAATTAATGTGATTGGCTGGTGCAGATGACTTGGCTTGGCTTGTTTGGTATTAACGTCCTTTTCAACTGCCATGGTCATTTCAGGACGGCGTTATAGGGGCCGCAAATTTTGTCTCGCAAGGGTTCTTTAACGTGCAGCCGGCAAACGACTACACGGGACCAACGGCTTTACTTCCCTTCCGAAGGAAGTGCGTGATCTCAGGATTTTCCCCCTGAAAAAAATCCTCGTCGTCCTCGGCCGGGATCGAACCCGCGTCCTCAGTGGTGCAGATGACGTCACTCGTAGACCTTGCTTCAAAGAAAATGCATAGGAACACAGCAACAATAATCATATTATTTTTATTTATTTGAAATTTTTGATTATTATTATTACATATATTTATCTGTATGTTTGATCTGATATATTAATATGTTCTTTATATTTTTTTCGTACCCTTTTTATTAACTGACAATCTTTCGCCTAATTCATAAACTGGAAAAGTTGTTTTTATTGTAATGCGAAAAGTTAAAAGATCTGTGCATTTTTATTTATTATAAGTAAGCATCGGATTTTGCATATAATGCATATTTTTTTCCCGAACTAGTAATTCACTCAAAGGTGTTTTTAACCACATTTAGCCCCTTCTAGACCTTCTAGCCTAAGTTTTTTTGTGCATATAAATGCATATTATTGTCTTTAGTATATATTTCTGAAGGGATGCTTACAACTACAACCCATTTTTAGCCAAATAATTGCTGCTGAACAAGTAAATTTTTACTGCAAATTTTAGTGCATATTTTGGCGGGTTTTTTAACGCATATACTGTAAATGCGCATATTTTTGCACTTTTTAGTACTTATAAATCCGAACCCTAATTATAAGTAAAATACAATAACCTGCCACTAGTTTATCTTTAGTTCAGTTGATTTTTCCGAATTGATTGGCCATTTATTTTCCAGTAAAATGTTTTCTCCAGTGATTCTTAAATTTATCATCACATAACATCACATTCACAAATTTACGTTTTTTGGATTAACACTTTATTAAGAGTCGTGTCAGTATTTTCTCTTTTTTTAGCATATTTGTGTAACTCCCGCTCCTCTATCTTATTTTCCCCCTTCTTTCCGGTATTGATATAATCAATTACTTAATACAGGTGAATATTCTCATTTTCCTATATATACAGGGGTTTTACTTGACTTAAGAGGAGGGAGGGGGGAGTTTATTTTGCGCGCTTGGCTACGTCCATGCTAGTCTTTGATATTAAAAATTTAAGTATCGGAATTATTTAAATTTCGTAAAGGTATAGCAGTCTTCTTTAAAATTTTTCTTGATGGTAGACCTAACAACTCGTATTGAAGATCTCGCTAGAAGTACGTCTGCTCCAATGTATTCAATGTAAACATGACATGATTTCAGACTAACTTTTTTGTTGCGTTTACATTTGTTCACCCAAAGGTTTCAACGTTCATCTTTTGGAAATGTCAAATATTTTATGCATTGCGTGTTTTGATTTTTCTTAACAGTTATTAAACTGTATTACACGCGAAGCGGAACAGCGTATTCCAAGCATTTTTCGTAAGTTGCTCGCTCGTCCGGTCTATGAGTGACGTCACAGTTACTTTGTTTGCAAATTTCCTCGCTAGATGGCAACATCGCACAACAACGGCTGAGCTCATCGACAAGCAGTCGACTGTCGACAAGTGTCGATGGTCACGTGGTTAATGACGCATTTGTCGATTCGAGCTAGCATGAACACGACTTGTCTACAGTGTCTACAGAGTCTACAGTGTAGACTTGTCTACAGAGTCTACAGTGTACAGACTCTACACCGTCGATTTTATAGTGTAGACTTTGACCATCGACAACTGCCTTATTCTTGTCTACAATTCAAGAGCAGTCGACTATGCACTTGGCGATCGTTATTTCAGAATTTAGCAACAGATTTCTTATTAAAAACTTTTTTCCTTCGTTTCCGGCCTGCAGGCTAAATACACATAGCTCAACAATACACATTTTCTAAAAATATTAACAAAAACTTGTTTAAAAATATTTACATACATGAAATACTCTCTTGTGTTACGAAACTTGAAGTGTGAAAATAATAATATAGTGTGTCTACAGATAGGTGTTTATGAATGTATTTAAGTGTATACATGGATAAATGTGTAAAATTATGTGTAAATATGTGTAAGCTTGTGTATATCAGTGTATATCATCAGCCATACGTGTGTAAACTTGTGTATAAATGTGTAATATGCCACTTATCGACGGTTAGATTTTGTCGAGATCGACAGCTTGTCGATAAGTTCAGCCTAGACCCCCTAGAGTAGCCTATAGTAAAAGAGTAGTGACAACTCATAGTCGGCGCCATGTTGTATCGAACTAGTGATATTTGATTGTTGTTTCCATGCATTTGGGATGATACAATTATATATATTTTCACAAATTCTTGAGCTATCACACCAAATGCATGGAAAAAACAATCAAACGCCAGCAATTCGTGTCACAAGTTCGACACAACATGGCGCGACTATGAGTTGTCACTACTCTTTTACTACAGGCTACTCTAAGCAATCCTGGAGATCCTGTATATATCAAACTAGCAGAGGCATCCGGCGTTGCCCGAGATAATTACAGTTGTAGGTTAAACAGAACAACCTCATGAAGTTAAATAATAAATTTGTTTTCAGTAATTCTATAGTTTCCGTCTATAGACGAAGCAGTTGTTCAGATGTTTCCTATGCCCGGATAACGTTTTGTCATCTCTGCCCAATACTCATTCATTTCTTCTCTGGCATTTCGATAGATATGAATTATTGTTATAATCCTTCGAAAGATTATTATAGGACATAACACCATATGGTTTTTGGTTTGAAGAGTTGAGTTCACGTATGCTTTGTTACCGGTTATGTCGTCAACTGTAGCTCGAACGAAGGGACTGCGTCCTCTGTCATCTTGCACTCTCCATTATCTCCAGTTACTGATCATTATTAAATATTTCCAAGAAAATGTAAACTTCTAAGAAAAGCCCGAACAACAGGAGTTCTACGTGTTGTTACAAATTCAATTTTGTTTTATAATTCTCAGAGGTGGGATGGAACCATCATTCTTAATGAACCTACTTATAATGCACACCTTGCCCGGGACTTTACTTACCCTCTTGTTGTTCTGTCTCAGATTAAAATGTTATCCATCTTCACCCTCAGGAAGCATCAGTGGATACTTTAGACCTATCTTTTAAAATTTCCCTTGCCCTTGACGTAGAAGCTCTTATACCCTCCTGCTCTGTGTTCAGATGTTTCCAATGCCCGGATAGCTTTTTATCTTTCTGTTCAATACTCGTTCTGATCTCTTTTTTTTTTTTTGCCAAACACACAAATTTTCGCCAGTCGTCTGGACGTTTTTAGGGAGCTCAAGGGAGACCCGTGTGATTCCTTAGCCTCCTCGACAAACACTGCCTTATCTATATCCTGTCATTGCATAATCATATTTATGCTCGTTGTTAATAATTCGTTAACCCCCTCCCTAAAAGAGGTTAATGTGGTTAATTATGTAGTGCCACACCAGTTAATGTGTTAAGTATACAGTGCAACACCAGTTAATGTGTTAACAAACTTTCAACCCCCCTTTCTCCCCCTTAGGGGTTGAATTTCGAAAAACCCCTTCTTAGTGCTCACTTACACTTTGTAAAGATCCTCTCTACAAGATTTCAAGTTTCTAGACTTTATGGTTTGGGCTGTGCGTTGATCACTCACGCAGTCAGTGTCTTCTTTTATATATATAGATATACGACAACTAATCACAAGGGCGCTATTTTGAAGCTAAACACACTAATGAATTCTTTTTTATGACGTCTTGGTCGTTTGGTCAACTGTAGCATAAAATTTTTTCTACTCTTCATACATCCTAAAATTTCAATAATACAAATTTCTGCTATCCGGTTAGCACATAATGGCGGTTTCGACTACGCAGTTGTCGTATCTGTCATATATACAAGATCTGTAAGCAATCTTTGTTAAGTAGCGGGAGAATGGAGCTATTTATTGGTTTCACAATGTCCGTCTGTCCGTCCGTCCGTCCCCTTCACAATTTCTGCATTTTTTGAGGTAGAAGGTTGAAGTTTGAAATGTAGCTGATTATGGATAAGAGTACCTTTACTATTTAGTTTGGTTTTGATTAACCCACTGGGGTCGGAATTACGGGGGTGTGAGTTAGAGGGGACCAAGTATTCTTTGTGGTATTTAGGTATGTAAAGGAGTGAAATTCGATATGCATATTCCTCTAGGCAAAATCTACATTCCTATGAAGTTTGGGCCAAATTGTCCCAGTGGGGTCGGAGTTGTGGGGGTGGCAGTCACTTGTCTTTGGAACTATGGCACCATAATGGCGTGTGATCGAAAATGATGAGGAAGGGAAGAAGATAGGGTTCTTTTATATTTTCTACATACTATATTCGAGAAAATAAATTTTTTATTAAAAAAATTGGGGATTAAAAGGTGAAGATGAACGGATAAAAATTGATAAACTCAGAGCTTCCGCTACTTTCCTATACCTTCCTCGGGAGGCTTAATGCCAGCCTGTCCTGACCAACAAAAGTAAACAATTTACCTTCTCAATTCCTTTTAACAGTTAAGACAATGTTAATTTTTTTAATTGTAGATTAGTTAAAATACTCGATCTTAATTGTTGATAGCTCAGCAACCCGTGGTCCGATTCATGGCCGTACCAAGGGGGGGGGGTGCTGCAGATCCCCCGAAATTGACCACCATGTCAACTACACTTGTTACATGGGGGACTCTCCCACAAGCAGGATTGGGCCAGACCTCCTCAGCCTCCTCCCCCCTAAAAAAATTCTAGATACGGCCCTGGTCCGATTTGATGCAAACCTGATTCATTTTGCAAGTTAGCTCATTTCAGGGGGACCTTATTTCAACAGTTTTGCTCTATCGTGCACCGTGTGAATACAAAAGAGTCTAGGGGAGAACACTCCCGGTTTCTTTCTCTTGCTACAATTTTAGTCTTTATCCATGATGGGTAATGGTTTTCTTGTAGATCCTCTTCCAACAAATCTGCTAAGAGAACTAAGGGGATGTCTAGTTAACGTATGGGCTTGCATTGACTTACAAGTACTTCAGCTCTTTATTGACTCTACAATGTATGCCAAAGTGCATGGATGATGTAATTCGGGCCATAGCGGATCCAATAGAATATTAAACACATGTTTCTAATTTAATAGCCAGTGTGTGTACGAGCAACAATAAAAGAAAATCGAGGGAAAAATCTTAAATCGACAGAAAATGAACCATGATTTTTTTATATCTACATATATCACACACAAAATCAAACAAACATATTTTTAATTTAAACACACGTTAAAAAATGTAAGTTAAAAAAACGAGAGATGTTTTTGCCATCCCACCCCCGCTGTGGCGGAGTTTGGGGGAGGAGGTTAGAGGAAGGAAAATGAACGTCCTCGTTTTCGCCATCACCATCATTTAGCTTCTAATTTTTGAAACAGGTAAACACGAACAACATTCACTTGATGCGAAATTAAAATGCTGCATTTTAAATGGAGAAAACAGCGCGTCGGTTGTACCGTGTTGGTTTTTCCTGCCCCCCACCTCCTCCTTTCTTCGTCTTTCTTTCCTTCCTTCCTTCCTTCCTTCTTTCTTCTCTTAAAGACGACGGCGGCCTTTCCACTCCCCAGCCCCAACCAGCACACACACACATACCCTCTTACACACAGACAGTGTGCACTTCGCCCCCTAATTATTCCATCAGGCCTGGCGCGTTTCTTCTCGTCATTTGCATAGTTATCAAGCACCGCGTGGTGGCACAAGCGCTCGATCTATTAGAGCGCCTCCCTGCGGACACCCGAGTTGATTTATCTTCTATAATTTCCCCCGATGAAAGGGACATAAAGCGGCACGACACTGCCGCCGATTCTTCCATCCGCCGGCCAAAAACGCCAGACAGGGTCAGGATGATGCACCGCCTTCATCATCAGTCCTAATTAGTAAACATCGCTCTCCCTATTTCAACATCCAACCCACTCAATGTCGTTCCGTTCGCTATACTTCCCCCTTCCTTACCCCTTATCACCGGCCCGTGTGGCGTCACTCTTCATTTGCTTTCTTCATTTTTACTCCATTTCCATCTTCCGAGATCTGAGAACACCATTTCGGAATTTTTTTAAAAGGTTATTTCGACAATTAGGAGCTCTTTCCTTTGCTCGTTTCCTTCGACAACCTCATAAGGGACTCTCGCGAGCCACCCATCTTTGACTCACTTTTTATTCTTTGACTTATCGTAACCTCTTTGCCCAACTATCTTCGTACAATAAAATTGCTTTCTACACATAGCCAATGTGTTTAATATATTATTGTACTCCCTCCCCCTTTAGTCCGAATTATAGCACGTAAACGGATAATTAAAAAGAGTCAATGAGCTGCTGAAGCACTCGTAAGTCAATGGAAGACCAGGTATTCAACGAACATTCCCTTAGTTCTTTTAGCAGGCCAAAGTCTCTGCCTTATGAGCGTAGCTAGGATTGATGTTGGGGACGGGGGGGGGGGGGGAGAACAAGGCTCACTTGCGGGAGGGGGAGAAAATCAAATACATATTTGAGAAAATTATGTGGAAAAATGCACTAAATACCTGCTCCATCTGTGCTGAATAAAGTCAATGCCAGGATTCTAAGTGTCGCCGTGTACATCATATTTTCAGCAAAAATCAAGTATTTGTAGACAATCATACCTCATGAAAAAACTTCTCTATCAAAGAACATATGATAATTTTCTTAATTATGTTTAACCCAGAAACCATAAATTTTGACATTCCTGAAAAGTACACTATAAATAAGATATTACAATGCTGGGCTTTTCTATATATCAGAGACATGGCAAACCGTTTAAGCATACTTAAGTCAAGTGATGCGCCGCTAGAAGAGTAGAGGTAATCTTGGGCCACAAAGTATATTAGAAAACCGCGAAAATTGACTGAAAGAGACCCTTTTGGTCTAAGGAGACGAACGATAAAATAGTGTAAAGCTTAGAAGATGCAACTTAAAAGGAAGCAAGTTCTTGGTACAGTTATGTGACATTCGCTTTCGAAAGGGTTTTCATGTCATAAATTTCCACCCGTGAAGACTGGGAGGTCATGTGGTCTGACGAATCACGATACACATTCTTTTGTATCGACGGTAGACAGAGCATGGGCATAGCTAAGAGAGGGCAGAGGGAGGGGGGGAGTCCACATGCTCCATTCCCCCTTAATCCCTCGATATCTAATGGCGACATAGGAAGAAGGATTCCGCGGAAAATAAATAGAAAAGGGAAAAGAGAAAATTACGCTTGTATTTGCAAACGTCACCGATAGGGAAAATGAGAGAAAGATGACGTAGAAAGATATGCAGATAAAAATTCATAATGCAAATTCTCAATACTTAGGTGACAACAGCGCTGTACAGACATGGGGAAAACTCCGAAAGATATTCCGAGAAAGATATTCATTCTGGATCAGATAATCTTTATGCAAGATAGAGAACCATCGCATACATCGATCGATCACAGCAGTTGTTGCGACAACAGCTCACCGACGAAAGAGTCGCAGTTATTCGGTTGCATGGCCGCCTCGTTCCTCGGATCTAACTTCATGTGACTTAGTAGGGTTCCCGAATTTGAATACCTTAAAGGACAACATATCACAGACTGTGATGAACATTCCTTGTGAAATATTAGGTTCGGCCGTAGAGAATGTGGAGCAAAGGATGCAATGTCTGGTTCACAAGAACAGCGGTCGCATTGAAGGTGGCCAATATCTTCGCCGGAGAAGGGAATGCGCTGAATAAAACGTGATGTTTCACTTCAATTTCGTCTTTGTATTCATTTGTCTATTCTTTACAATTCGTTTTTTACATTGCCAACAGCGCGCCAGCGTTTCCCCTATTGGCAACGTTTGGAGCTACAATTTTTTTCACGCGAAATCTTTATTCCCATGTTATCTTTAGTCCCCCTAGCGAATTTGGTGCCATTTCGGTTGTGGGGTAGATTACAGGTGCCTCTGGCTACTATTAGTTTAATTACAAATTCCTGCATTTTCAGGCGTAGTGTATGTGCTCATCTATGAGTTATTTTTCATGTGGGCATATACAGGGTAGTTTCCCTTTTTAATCGTGTCTATGCGGGAAACGAGCGGTCACGCGAACTGGAACAGTAATGTAAACATTGCCAAGGACATCGAGAAGAGGGAAAATGAAGTAATTCCACTGAAATATTTTGATTGCGTTACGATATCATACAATCTTCCTGGTTTTTGTGAAGGTACCATCCCTCAGATGCAAACTGCGCTCATTAGTGTTCAGGACAGTCTGAAAGCGTAGGATACCATGCTACATGGCTGCACGAGGTATCTCTACGGGTAACATGATATCTCTCTTGATATCCTTCTCTTCAGATCGGTACAGAACGATCTGGGTAGTATGGTACTAATGGAAGCGGCAAACCAAGTCCATATTCTGGAGAATATTCCTACCGAGTTTGTACCCGTACTATAAATGGTTTCTTGTCTAGGTTGGGTTAAATAGGTAAAGTTAATTATAACCGTCCTGTGTGTGTAAAGAATGTGTAAACATACAAAATGTATTCATGTCATCAAAATACCAAAACTATATATTAATTCTCTATTAAAATTATTTCGAAATTTTACATTAGGAAAGTTGACATTTGTCCCGGAAAATCGGTCCTAGGAGTATACAAGAATAATTAATTTTAGGTCATAGTGGGATGCCTGAGCAAATGTACCATTCCACCAATTCAATTTATTTTTAACATTGTCAAGATTTCAATCAGTAAAAAATGTTTATGCCTTAGTTAAAAAAATTTCTCCTCTTGCCTGATTTACCACGACAATACGAAATATCTCAACAGTGATTCATATTCATTACACAGCCCCGCCGTAAAGATTAACTAGATAACGAATCAATTTTCCGAAGGACTAGAAAGAGCAAAACAAGTAGATAAGAGCGAAAGAAAAGGAAAACAACGGCAATTCCTTTAGTAAAATTACGTCTTCAGCAGGCCAGGGATTGTGAAAGGGGTAAGAGCAGACGGATGGAGGTTTGAAAGAGGAGGGGGAAAGAGAGGTACCCAGCTCATCATTTGAGAAAACGTCAATGGCTTCCCATTGTCATTTACAAAACGTCATCGGCTCACCCTGCTCCCTCCTCCTCCTCCACCAGTTTCCTCCTCCGACCGGGGCTATGCTAATATCCACCAGTGTTAGATTTTCTACACTGAAACGCTGCTTTAATTTAGTGTCCGTGTAATTCGTGCGCACGCAGTCCCCCGAGATGTAATTAATAAATAATACAGGCGATTTTATCTAGGCAGAAAGCCATTATTTAATGTGCCTCCTGTCTCTGGCTGCGACCGTTCAACCGTTGCGATGGTGGAGAGAAGGGAGCCAAAGAGAGAGAGAGAAAGAGAGAGAGAGAGAGAAAGACTGGTCGTGTTTACATAGGAACAAGAGAATAACTCTTTTAGCAGCAAAACAAGAAGAATCAACGTCCTCCTCCCTGGGGACAAAGCAAATGGATTACTCCGTCTTCCGCAAGGACAAAACAGTTCAGTAAGCAAAAGAAAGCATTCCTCCTCCCGTCCATGTGCCTCCTCACTCCCATCTACTCCCCTCTCCAATGCCAATTTTTAAATTACCTCTTTAAATACCCTCGACTCCCCACCCCCATCTTCTGTCCATTTTCTTCAAAAAAACCTCTTGGCATTACATGGCTTTATAGCTTAATTCCCCTTTTCTCTCCACTTAATCTTAAGGAAAAAAACAAGGCCTGCAGGCAAACCAAAGAGACAGCGAACACGCCCACCATGCAAGGAGATCCTTCTCTTCCTCTTTAAACACGTGCATAAAAATATTTGGGGGACCCTTTGTTTGTGGATTGACTTAACCCTCGGTTACACTTTAATCAGATCACTCCGTCGAAAATAAAAATAACGTGCAAAGCAGGGTTTACAAAGCAAATGAAAAGAACAAGTCACCGTTTAACAATGAACCACAACAAACATAAACCCGAAATCTCCTTTGAGAATCTAACATCACAACTTTAAAAAAATACCCCACGATAGACAAACAATAATGATGGAGTGTGTCCCCTTTTTATTTATTTATGATATTAATTTACAGAAAAGCAAGAACATAAAATTCTACCTTCTCTCCAAGCAAATCTTAATTCGAGAGGTCGCTCTTTTCTCTCGAACAAATTTTCAATATGCTGGTCAGCATTCGAGCACGTAATATTTGGTTAGGCGCATGTAATCCTACGAAATCCCGTCATCCCGAGCGCTAGAGGCGTATATTTCAAGATGTCGGCTCCACAACTATACCCACAATTCTCGAGTGTGAGATACCGAGAATGTAAATGAAGTTTGCCCAATAGTGAATGTGTTTTGTGCTCTTAGAGTAAGTAAATGTACGTCACCTTCTTTGTCCAGAAGAGTACTATTACTGGCATATCTTGATATGCTACACAAGTTTCTCATTCCACAATTATGGAACGATGACCACGAAGGACACATTTACTTTCTAACTACCTAAAGACGGTACACCCCCTTATTACATAACGGAAGTCCGGGATTGCTTGATAGGAGCTTCTTTAATCAGTCATTAGTCAGTCAGTGCCGACAGCTTGGCCACTTTGAAACTGCGCAAGATCTATGTATTGCGCTTAATGACATACGAGAAAGAATCCATGTCCGGAGAGTAAATTGATGAAAAAATAAAATTTCATTGTTGTACAATAATAGAGTGTGGCTATGTGCACGTGCGCTGATTAATTAGTATGCATCTTGTGCTAACAGATATGCAAGCAGAAGTATTTTTCCACTGGGCGCTATGATAATGAGCTCTTCACAAAAAAGAATTTCCAACACTTTAAAGACCACTGCAAAGGTGATAAGAAGAAGAAAGCTGTAAAAATGTTCGTTGAAGAAGACAGATCGCGATAGCTTATTTGTAAATAAACCATTAAGGAATGACATACAAGACCGAAAGGCTAAACTAAACGGCGGCACATAAACTATTTGAAACATAATTCCAAAATTTTTGAATTGCTTTTGAAAACCTAAAGCAGGTTCCATTGATTCAAATTCGATAGTCTACGAATTTTATAACTATTCTTATATATTCATTCATGGAATGTTGTTACTTGTTTTTTGATATGTTACATGCCCTATCTTAGCATTGAAAATTTCCAGTGGTACAATAGTGGTACCATTATCACAGGTACCTCGAAAAAATATCGACCATCTTCGAACTTTGTAATTACTCTTATATATTCCTTCATAGTATGTCGTTATAAGTTGTTTGATATATTACATGGCATATTTTAACGTTGAAGTTTTTCAGTGGTACCATAATGGCATCATTTGAATATGTACCACTGATTCAAATTCAACCATCTTCGAACTTAGTAATTATTGTTATAACAGGTCGTTCCGAGTCGTTTGATATATTACTTCCCATATCTTAGCAGTGAAAAATTCCAGTGGTACAATAGAGGTATCCTTTGCACATGTACCACTGAATAAATATCGACCATCTTCGAAACTTTGTAATTATTCTTATATATTCGTCCATAACAGGTCCTTCCAAGTCGTTTGATATATTATATGCCATATCTTAGCAGTGAAAATTTTTGAGGGTGTCATAAGGGTACCATTAGAGCACGTGCCATCGTATCGATTACGACCATCTTCAAATTGTTTCATGCGCCGAACCATATTTATTAATTGGTGAAAACATTTGATTAATAACCGCTTCTAGTTCGTCGTTACGATTTGTTTGATATATTACTTACTATCTCTTCCATTGAAAATTGCTAGGTAGGGTCATTAAGGTACCATTTGTGCATGTGCCATTGAACCGATTTAGATAACATTTGTGATTAGTTCGTGTCATGAACCATATTCATCGACTGACGAAAACAGATTTTGAAAATCTTTCATAGCCTTGGAGGAGTTAGGGTTACAGACAGACAGACACACACGTTTCCCCACACTGATAGCATAAAGCACTTTTCGGTACTTAATAATTAGGGGAGGTGATATTTTATAAAGTGCAAATTACAAAAACTACTTGGCCCCTGCCGGAGAAACATGTCGCCAGAATTCGGAATGCTTTTGCCAAGAACCCGAACCTGAGTGTTCGTCGTGCAGCCTCTCAACTTGCATATGAAGAAATCGACAGTGAGTGACATCGAAATTCATAAGTTGGACATTCCATCAGGGGTAGGAGAGTTGCCTCTAAGAATACGGGATCCCAAGAACAACGTTCGAAAATAGCTCTTCGCAAAAAATGAAAAAAAAAAGGGTTTGGTTATTGCTAATGAGACCTAAGTACCCTATGAGCCAGCACTAAGGATCCTTCCCAACTTATGACCAACAGTTAAATTCCCATTCTAAATTTCCGAAGCGGGATTTAATCTGGCCATGGACCAGGATGGAAATGAGCATATGCGTATTTTAGTATAAGAAGACTCATATTAATTCAGGATTCGTTAATACTTACGGAAAATAAAAATAAAACTTAACGAAATGTTAACGCATTAGCAACATATATTTTCTGTATAACTTCTTACACAAATTCGGGTTATCTGTGGTTAAAAAGTGGTTTATCCGGACCGCTCACTGAAAGCTGACATCTCAAGCCCAAGTTTTATGGAATAGCGACGGATAACTCGGAATTTGCATAAGAAATTACACTGAAAGTATATACTGCTAGTGCGTTAACATTTCGTTAAGTTTTATCTTTATTTTCCGTAAGTATTAACGGATCCTGAATTAATATGAGCCTTGGAATACTAAAATACACATAAACCTGCAAATGTCTCGATGCCATTTTATATCGAAGGAACCATGAACGCCGAAATGTATCTGACTGAATGCGTAAAGAGCAGATTGATTCCTTTATAAGTGGTCACCATCAGCTTGATGAAATTCTGTTCTGGCCCGATTTAGCAAGCGCACATTGGCCCGAAATGTAATCAACATAGGATGGACTGTCTGATCTTCAGTGTAAGAAAAGCATCAGAAAATTTAATCCACAATTGAAGACAACAAATTTAAAAACTGAAATAAAACCGATTTAGCAAGCGTCCATTAGCACCTCAACGAGATGTGTTACCCGTATACATCTTGCTTTCGTTATAACCTACGAGGCCTGTCCGAAAAGTATCCGGATTGAGGCTACAAAAGAAAAGTAGAACACGCTGCACCTTTTTCCTATCCGGATCGTGTGACGACATTTCTGCTGATGACGTAATGAAATTTGCAGCTGTTAAGAGTGCCGCGTGCAATTGTTGTAACACGCTAAGGCAGAACGTTTTTCTTTTCTCGTCGCGTGGTGAAAATAACAGAAAACATTGAGCAACGACATTGCATCAAATTTTGTTTTAAAATCGGTAAAACCGCAACGGAGTGTTATGAACTGCTAAAACAAGCATTCGGCAATGATGTTCTGAGCCGCACACAGGTTTTCGAATGGTTCAAGTGCTTTAAGGAGGGTAGAGAATCGGCACAAAGTGATTCGCGGCCTGGTCGGCCTTCAATGTCAAGAAATGACACTACAATTGAACAGGTTCGTCAACTTGTGCGATCAAATCGTCGTCTCACTGTGAGAGATTGCCAAAGATGTTGGAACCGTATTATTTTTTGTAGCCTCAATCCGGATACTTTCCGGACAGGCCTCGTAAAATATTAGTAACAATTTTTAACAATGACAATGAGTAATTTTAATAAAGATATTTTTTCAATTAGTTGTACATATTAATCCTGTTATTGGGCATTTTCTCTTCTGCCTTTTGGAGGATAGCTTTTGGTTGGTTGGTCTGAATTTATTTAATTCTTACCCTTCCCCGAGATGTTAGGTTAGGTTAGGTTAGAATGGATTATTTTGGAAATCTGAACCTATCTATCTAGATATCTTTTCTATTCCTCTTTTGCCTTTCTCCTATGTCTTCGACTTAAAAATAAAAGAACAGAACGACTTCAATGTTATGTTTGCTGGATGGACTGCATGATCGTAAGAATAAGAAAGAATAATCAGAAAACTTTATCCACAAGTGAAGACAACAAAGTTATAAACTGAAGGAAAATTTCTTTTAAGTAATGTGTGAAATTTGGTATAGAAATATTATCCAAATTACAGTTTTGAATTGGATCATTTTGATAAGCATATAATATTTTTATAGAGATTTTATAGAGTTTTATGATAAGATCTTAATAATTTTATAGAAATTTTATAGAGTTCATAGCGTTTTCACAGACACTTCTTAGATTAAAGAATACTTATACGGAAATTTTATTGATTTTAATGAACTTTTGTTTCAGTTGAGGTTTTAGCATAATGATCTACATACATTATATCGTTTTATGAATTTATTTGCTATATAATGAGTAATAATTAAATACAAATCTTTATTTTCCCGTTTTTAAAATGGATGTCAATAACAATTTTTTAAATAAAATTATCGAACGGCAAACAGAACCAAAATTAAAAATATTAACACTGAAACATTTGATTCTAAATTGCTCAAACATAAATAATATCAAACATACTTTATTAAACCTTTGCTGATTTTCCGGTATAGTAGTCAAAGCAGCTAAGGGGAGAGGCAGCTAATTTCTTAATAGAGATTAGGTAACGTGCTTCTTAACATTCATAGATAAAAAACGGAAGGGCTGAAATTTAGTGCATAAACCAAATTTCAAAATCGACTGCTCAAATATTTTCAACTTTAGTTATGTGATAGAACCTCTCTCATCCACTCTCACTTTCTTGAACGAAAAGAACCTCTTTTTATATTTGATGCTAAGAACGAAAAGAACTACCTGAAAGCAAATCAATCGATAATCAGCGCAATTTTACATCGTTGACATGCAGTGAAATGTTATGAGCGAAAAATAAAAGCTTCGTCTTGGCCAAAATTTTGAATCTTTTTAAATATTAACCACAGAGAAAATTATCACCCCCCCCCCCCGTCTCTCAATATAAACAACCAAGCAACACCGTAGGTAATGTCAAGTCGAGGTCGATCAATTATCTAAGGAGGCTGGGACCTCCTCACCAAACACTCACGCCTACGACGCTTTAACAATGCTGGCGCCAAGGAAGCCGGGAACAACTTTTTATTTATTCATCTTATTTATTTTCATCGCCAACGACGAGATTGAACTCGAAAGTAGCCATCAGAAAAGACGTCTGCGAGCGCCTTGCGGTCGTGCTTTTGTGAAGATTGTTGCGTGTAACGGGGGAGGGCGGGGGGCGGCCGATGGTCAGTGCAGATGGCCCTGGGGCCGAACGTCTCAGGCGCAGCGCTGCTCGCAGCTAATTCCGTTCGAGGTCCTGTCAGTCCGGTCTCCTAATCTGATTACAGTCCCGCATTTAAAATGATCTCGACCGGCCAAGGTGCTGTAATTGACACAAAATCAAATTAAGGCAAATGGGTTTGGCCTGCGATCACACTATGTCAGGAGGAGCCCTTCGTTACAGGCGAAGGCAACAACCAACCCATCCACCCGTCCGTCCACCGCCCCTCTTCAATCCCCTCTTCGAATGCCCCCTCCTCCACTTCCTCCTCTCTCGAGATTTGGAACCAAGCTGATTCGCTTCGACAGATTCATGACACAGCAGCGTCTTCTGCTGGCTGCCACCGGTACTCGTTCCAACTCATCACACGCCACTGGATTACAAATAAGAGCGATCTCTGTATCTGATCATGCAATAACAGAATATCCATTTCAAATAGAGCACATTAACCAGAGTAGAATTATATGTATCCTCCCCTTCCCATTCACCCTCTTCCTCCTCCTCCTTGCTCCCTCTTTACACCGTGTTAACCAAATAAGCCCGGTGTTCGTTTAACAACCAGCTATTGTGCTTTAAGACGAAAAGGTTTAGTTTGTTAACCAGAAAAACGAAACAAAGACAAAGAAAGCCAGTGTTTACAAGACCACATTATACTATGAATTGAAAATCATTTATTGTGACCCTGGATATTGTCAAAATTTACATTTCCACGTGCAAAATTCCAAGTACAGTTTTCTTCGTGCTTATATAACCAACAAAAGTTACATCTCCTTCATAGAGTATAAATTAACCGTAGTCCTTACATTTCCACTTGGATACTCCGAGTGTGCATATTATACACTTTTAAAAGTTATTTACACTTTTGTACTTTTCATATCTCACTGGCCAAGCTAAATGAGTTTCCTAAATGTTCCATAAGTCTTCTGATGTAAACTAGGCCACCCTTTAAACAGGGAATTGAAAACTTATGCGTTCTTAACCAATACATGAATTATAGAATGCATTTTTTAAAAGCTTATCCAACTCCATTATACGCAAAATAAATAGCTCAAACTTTTTTGTTTCCTTTACATAAGCAGAATAAAATAAAACACTTGAAAATCTGTTTCGTTTGTGTCCCGTACGATATCCAGTCGATAATCAGTTTATCGCCATCTCTTCCTCAGCATTTCGGGCGCCATTGTTTAAATGACATCAGCTTTTCAGTGTCATTCCGTAAATATATGCTGAAGAATTTTAAAATTTTTTGTGCATTAAAAAAGCTGAGTAGGATTAAAAAAAGCTGACCTGTTATAGGATGTGTAATAAATTTCAATAAGTTCTTTGGTGACTATTCATCATTAACAAATGCACTCCATACCTAATGACCACCCTGCGACTGACTATCGCTCCATCAGCATTGTTAATATTGACCTCCATAAAGAGAAAAAAGTCGATACGATATGATTTAATAAGCATTACTCTTATTTAACAATCAACAATCAAATTTTAAAAAATACCCGAATGGTAAAGGCACAGTTAGTTCAAAGAAACTCCTAAGAAATCCTGAAAAAAGACCCTGCTGATCTATTATTTATCTCTTTTCTTTTAATATATGAAATAACAAAAATAGTTTTATATCAAAATTATTTAAATTAACAATTGAAAATATATTTAAATTTACAAGCGGATACCAACTATTCATTAAACAGAATCACCCAGCACTTATTCTTTAAAACTGTTCCTTTTATAATGATTTTTTTTTTATCCGTTTGAAAATTAAAAGAAAAGTGTCGTTTTTCTACCTATCCCATGCTCGAAAAAACAAATTTGCCGCATTTTAAACTTTTTATTGTTGCTCTCTATTCACTTGTGTAATTTTTGTTGAACATTTATTTGGGAATATCAATGACATTCATGGCTTTCATATTTATCTCCTTCTTAAAATAATGAGGAATGTTTAACATAAATTGTCGAAAACGCTGGGAAAAAAGCAAATGACATAACTTTGAAAGTACGCAAATGTAATGAAAATTTACGTAAACATGTATTCAAGGAAAATCACAAACAAAGATAAAATGTGTGGATTCAACTGCAGAGAACAGTGATAAAGAATACACATTTTTATTTCGAGCTCTTATCCGCCCATTTCCTTTATCCTCTATACATTATATTTAATATTTAAGTTGAATTTATACATTACCAATATAGTAAAATTCTAAAAGAATAGTTCCTTTGATAAATTGGTTTTATTTATTTTATTTGGTCAAAGTTTAATTGCAATCCATGAATACCTTGATGAATAAAATATTACAATTATAAACTCCTCATATTAAACTTTGGACTGAATTCATAACAGAACTAACCCAAATATGGTAGACACATGAAGAAGACATCAAGAGAAATTCTCATGAAATGCATGCCAAAACCGTATCAAAATGATTATAAAGGACAAATGTATCATATAAAATATTAAAACTTGTAAATATTGCCAGTATTTGTGGTGCTTAATAGTAAGATACGTTGAGGATTATAGTGAATCAATTATTTTAAATTTATTTTTCTTCAACAATTAATTAATTTATTATTATTATTATTATCATCTCATACTAAAATTGGGTCAACGTTGAGAAATTAATTTACAAAGCATTTTTTTTTGTTTGAGAAACTTTATGAAACGAGTTTGTAAAGTAGGGAGCATAAAAATTGGCAAAAGGGGGTATTTACATAATGTTAAGGTGAAAATAAAAATATAATTTCCGGAACTGGCAATAATGCAAAAAATGCAGAGGACCGAAAACAAATTTTTATAAGGAAAAAGGATGTGGATATGTTAATACTAATGCAAGAAATAAAACACTCTTTAACCACAACGAGTAACAAGAAAAAATACGACCTGTAAGTACTTTTCGAGAACGAAGCTCTCATCTTCAGCAGATTGACAGGGAGTAACACACAAGATGCATCTGAGTGTGTAAAGAAAACAACTCCTAATAATGTTAAGGTGCATGTAAAATAATGACCTTACAACATACAAAATAGGTGAATGGGTTCATTATAAATGTATATAAGGCAGGTATATCGCATTGAAGCCATGTAACTAACGCGAGGTTGTTGCATAGTTAATTTACGGATAATATGAGCAATAGAGCAGCAGAATAGAAACACACTCAGAGTTCTTTGGAAAACCTGGCTCAGAAGTAGACAGGAGGCCAATGAAAGATAAGGTATACCTTTGAGAACATGTTACCGAATTATGAAGAAATTGGATTTTCAGCTCGAACGACAAAGCAGTATCTGAAAGATCGTGTTTTGAGCCCGATCGAAAACTGGTAGGGACTTAGTAAATGTGCTCTTGGCAAACATGGCCCAACAGATTTCAATGACTGGAAACATCTGGTAGAAGAAATGTGGGGCAATGTGTCGTTTGATCTGTTGGAGTCGTTTTTCGATGGCATGCCCGGCAGATTGCAGGAGTGTTTGCAAAAACAAGGAGGGAAGATCAAGAAATGATTTTTAGCACACATTATTGTCAAATGTTGCCGATACATAAACGCTTGTTTTGGTTCTTGCCAATTTTTATGCTCCTCTGTCTAGCATAACAGATCTAAACTCTGGAATGCCATTCCACATAACAGAGGCATATTTAATTGACGGGACGAATATAAATTTCGAAATTAATTTTATAAGTACTTCCCAAAACATTATATAAATAAAATACATGCATTTCTAGAAATAACACAGGCCTACAAAAAATAATTTCTTAAAAACTTTTTTAACGTTAAGAGCTGACTCTTAAGCTTTTTTATGCTGAATCCCCACAGATGCATTATTTTTCAATGAAACATTTAAAATTATTCAGAGTTTGGGGGACCGATAAATTTCCTTGTGGCCCAGAAATATGGATACTTTAACACTGCAGCCGTTTCTCTTCACACGCATTACTTTAACATTACAGTCTGCCTGTCACAACTTGGAAATGTGAATTGATATAAAAAGTCTAAAAGCAAATTCTCGGATTCAGCATACTAAAAAACACATTCTATAAATTCATTCAAAATGTTTTTCATCCTTGGCCTGTGTAATCTGTAAAATTCTCCAAACATATTTTGGAAAGGTTTTCAAAACTGTTTCATAAAAAAATATTAAAAAACAAAAGCTGTAAATACTTATAAAAATTTTGGTAAATATTTTTAGAAATATTTTTGGAAGTATTTATAGATTTTTAGAAATTTTTATAAATTATTTTTTTGAAACATTTACCAATATATATGGAGAATTTTAAAAATTAATTATAGAAATAGTTTACATTTTGTTTTGAGAAGTACTTATAAATTAATTATTATGAAAAGGGTGTTAAATTTTGAAGTTTGTATTCGTCGAGTTGAATTTCATTTGGATAAGGTAAAATAAATTTTAAATAAATTTTAAATAATTTATTTGTGCGGCTTCTTTAAAATTCCTTGTTTTAGTTTGATAAGTTGCACATTTCTAAAAGTTGGAATTAAATATCTGTCTGTGCTCAGTTTAAATTAAATATTATATAAAAAGTTGAAAAGTTTCTTTTACAGAGCTACTCTGAAGAGACTAGATCTGTAACATTATAGAGATCAATATCATTAAAAATCGCAATTTTATGTATTTTGAATGTTTCTATAACTTCTGAACGAAAGACGATGAAAGATTCTAGAAAAATTAATCAAGGCTTCACACAGGCTTATGAATAAAGCTCTCTGTCTTTATCTGAACTGTTTAATCCTCTGCAACGGAAAAGCTAACAATCGATAACTACAATCTCAACACTACTGGTCATCTTCCATACGAAAGTACAGAATCTGCTCGCAGAACAACACAATTCTAAGAAAAAAACACATCGCTCTTATTCATAAGTAAACAAATTTGAACTAGAATCTAATTAATGCAGTTTCTAATGAACCCATTTCTTCTGTCGTTACTGCTTATGAAAACGCGACCTTTTATACTGAAGCTAGAGTGCAATTATCTTCAAAAATAAAAGAAAACAGACTCTCTTTTTTTCTGTCGTCGCCAGTACAAACTTGCACATGTATGATATAATGAAGAGGAATTCGATCGGTCACGCCAACAAAGTTTTCATGTCGCCAAAAATAGGGGATACGTGAGAAGGGAGGAACTTTGTACATAACACGAATTTCCACTTCATTTCCCGCTGGTGCATTTCTCCTATCTGGTTTTTCGAGAAAGGAAGGAGGTCGGTGCAAGTGACCATATGCGATAGTCCAATCGGTCTTGAGTGGACCTAGTGAAGCAACAAGAAGAATCCCGTCTACCTATTCGCCACTCGGCCACCCAGAGATAAAGCCCCGGTCAATATCAGAGTGGAGTGGAGAAAGGACGCCTCTTCTTCACTGTCCTTCACCAGGCTAAGAAACAAGAAGGGAAATAAAAGGCTCAGGGAAAAAATCTTGTGAAAGGATGATGGGAACAATTTATTTCTTTGTCATAATTCTCTAAATGCTAACGTCCTTTACAGAAATCGCCATTTGCATAGCAGATTACCATATTTCACTGTGCTTACTATTCCTCATTCCGGCTTCTTAAAGATGCCTTTTAGAAATTAACTCGATAAGTAGCTTCACGGGACAACAGTATACCTATTTATTATTATTATTATTAAACTTATAATAATTCAATATTATATGGAGTGTATGTTCAAACTTTAGTTAGGTTTGTCTAAAAAATAAATTCGAAGTAGGATAAATGCGAAGTAACTCATAGAGAGTAGGTCCCCAACTTGAAGGTCGAGAATCTTGGCGGTTCATTGTCCGCGGCAGCTCCATTGGACGATGTCCACGTAACTCGCGCGCCCTCTTGTAACAACATTGTCAACCCTCATTCCGGGTCTGAAAGCATGATTCGCTGTGCCTTCTTGTAAAAATGATAAAAATAAAGCAACTAATGGCACTGTTTTCCGAAAGATCAAAATAATGATATATTTACTGCAGCTTTCATTTCCATTTTGATGCAATAGTTTTAATTTTTGCATAGTTTATCGTTAAATTCACGACAGTTTTCAGACTTGAAGTATAGTAATCTATGAAGAGTTGAAGTGAAAATTACGCTTAAGTTTAACATTAAAAGACTATAAACATTTCGGGAATATGCTACTCTGTTGTCAATGTATTCGGAAATAGTTAATAAAATTTTAAAACTTGATATGGTTAAAATGCATCTTATTATATTCAAAGAGAAGATAATAATTAAACTGCAGAAACTCTTCAATATTATATCATAATTACAAATAGAAAAGGGAAGGAAAAATTTTGCGACCTTTCGGGGACATGCTACCCCTTTGTTCATTGTATTCAGTCAATTTGAGTAAGATATATAAATTCATATAAATTTCACAAAATACATACACTGTTAATTTTTTTTACCTTAAATTCCAATTTTTATTGTAATATATATCGTAGGTTTTAATAAATATGCAATATTTTATAATCAGAAAGCTGATTATAAAAAAAGTGGTTAAAAAACAAACAAAAAACAAAAAGAAAAAAACATGCTACGATGGATATAAATTTGATGGATATATTTCATGAAGAAATTAATAAACTTCAAAAAAGTCGTGAATATTTAATTTCATAATGTCAAATTTAATTTATTTAAATTTTTTTAGCTTAAGCTTGCATTAAATCGTTCTCAACGAACAAACGCTAAAAATGCAAACAGAGCATCTCGTTAAGGAAAACAAAGCCCAGAAAAAGAGATTAATGTATCAGAGGTATCCGAGGTGAATATTTTGGGAGGTAATTCATGTTTTTAGTGTTGGTAGCGCACATGGTGACCCGGTTGACCGCTTTCAAAATAAGCCACCAGATGGCAGTAAAACAATAGCGCATGCGCAATTTCTATCGTGGGCATCGTGGTAAGAGCGGCGCCAACGAAAGTCGTGGTTCCTGGTACGAGTCCAGGTCGCGAAATCTTTGCTTTCCTTTTCTCCTTTGAAATTATAATATATTTGAAGAATATCTTCAGTTAACTATTATATTCTCTTTGAGTTGAATTTTCATCAATTTTTTCTTTCCTTTTCTCCTTTATAATTAGAGTAAGGGGCAAAGGTGTTAATCACTTGCCAATACAAAAGAATTATTATGTTATGCCATTATTATACCATCTAAGTTTAAGCGTTACATTATACAAGGTTACCATAAAATATTTGTACCTTAACAATACTGAATATTGCAATGTTGCAAACAATCTCCAAAAGTGTTCTTTCTATTCGATCTATTCGTTCATAGGAGGCGTTGGCATCGACAGAAAAAAATATTGCGTTTACACTAAACAAACTCAATAAAAGTAATGGTCATTGCACACGTAACACTAACAATACAACCAACTTGACATAATGAAAATTCCATCCACCAGAAGCCGCTGTGATCGGCAAGCGAAATTAATCTCATTTAATTAACCTCTGTAAAAAAACGATACTTTTTTATTAATTAACTTTTTAACAAAATAATTTTTTAAAAATATTCTCCGGCCAAAAATAAGTTTATAATTTTGACTATCTAGTTTTTTACAAGTTAAAGAGGTATGTTTTCGTAATAAATAATTAACATGTAAAATTTTAAGGTGTTGTTACCAAAATATTTTTTTTTATATTTTTATATATTTTAGTAAAATATAAAATATTTATTATTTACATTTTTATGTAACATTAAAATACGGTTGGGGAGTAGATAATAACCATTTCTGCAAAGTAGATAATAACCCAACACTATTAATTAATAAAATAAAAACGGGACATCTAGAGTTATTTACAAAAAACTTGTATCCCAAAGAGCCAGTTAAAAATATATTTAAGACAAATTTTAAGAAGACATTGAATAAATATACAGGGTGTTGATAAATTTCATCACCAAAATGATAGGGGTGATGGAATATGGGATTCTAAGCAAATAACTCACTTTCTACAACATCTAGGATAATGAAACTTGGGAGAATATTAGGGTACATAAAATTGTGTCTGCCGTTAAAATTTGACCGAATTCCAACGAGTAGTTTCCGAGTTACGTAATCAACATCGTAACACGTGGTGGTTAGTACTCACATGTGAGCACGTGTTCAGATGTTGAGTGCGTAACTCGGAAACTACTCGTTGGAATTCGTTCAAATTTTACCCGTATAGTTTTATGTACCCTATTGTAGGAAGCGAGCTATTAACTTGTTGATCTTAGTGGCGGCATTTTTATTTCTGTTCACATCTCAGTTATCGTTCAAATTCGGACCCATATTCATATGAACTTTTTTGCTTAGAATCGCATATCCCATCACCCCTATCATTTTGG
Source organism: Rhysida immarginata (assembly GCA_023313115.1). Taxonomy (NCBI): domain Eukaryota; kingdom Metazoa; phylum Arthropoda; class Chilopoda; order Scolopendromorpha; family Scolopendridae; genus Rhysida; species Rhysida immarginata. The sequence goes on along the minus strand of JAHWFO010053238.1, from coordinate 1,392,739 downwards.
TGATGAAATTTAACAACACCCTGTATAAATATCTTATTTAAAAATATACGCATGTCTTTTTAAATAATTTTTTAAAGTGATGATGTTGTGTTTATTCAAAATCATAAAGGTACAGTAGAAGGCATGCATATATTTTTAAATAATGTAAATAGAACCGCGGTTTATGGATTTCCTGCATATTACGCTTTTACTCGCTGGTGCCTTTTACTGCATTACCATTAATGGCGTTTCTCCCCGTTTACTACGTTTTTCTCTATTCAGTATTTTCCGGTTTTTAACGGTTTTTCTCAATGTAGTGCTAAATCAAAATTTACAAATTTTCCGAAAATCCAATGAACATTTATCTTTCACATGAAAAAATTATGCACAAGATGTGTAAGAGCGACTGGGTCATGTTACAAACGGACGAATAAGAAATCATTCTCTTCTTCTTCACGTGCTTATTTCAAAAACAAAAAGAATTCTGATATTTCTGTTTCAATCTCCAAATTCACTTTTAAATTTCCAACTTTTTAAACTTAGTCATAGATAGCTTCTAAGTGTAAATGATAGAAAAAGCTCTCATCTTATATGACCTTAATTTCAATTTTGAAGAGCTTACGAATTGCAATGCAAATATCACCTGTTCTGAAATATCCGATTTGATAGAGTCCTCTATCAGACAGCGACAGGAAAGCTGCGGAAGTTGGAGAGAGAGGCAGCTTCTGTTATTGCTGCTCTAAAAGGACTGGATGACTCAAAAACCTTTTTCAACAGTCATGTTTCACAAGAACTACACTTACAAAGCTTTTCAGTGATTGAGAGGGCTCTTTATGAAAATAAAAAAAAATATATGAGTCTGGCAAAAATTACCGATTTTTTTAAATCTAACTAAATTTGTAAGCATTGCTCCACATTTTTTATATGTTTATAATATGTACAATATTTTAATATAAATCATAATTAACCTGCAGCAATTATTTTTAACGTCTTTTTGAAATTTTTAGAACGACCTCTTTTTAATGTTTTCCCAATTTACGTTTTTTCTGTCAATCCAGCAAAAAAAAATCGTTAAATCGGGGTTCTACTAATTTTATATTCTTCTTCTTCCATGTTTTCTTAAAAGTGTCGTCTTAAACACATTTTAAGCTGACTCTGAGATCCATTTTTTAGTTTTTATTTTATTAATTAATAAAGCATTGGATTTAACAAAGTCTTATACAGGGTGTATCAGTCAATTTGTCCTCTTTTCAAAGCCTAACAAGTTTTGAAATATTAAATTTGTAATAAAACAAAAAGAAGCAACTCAATACACAGTAACAGGAGTTTTATTCACGAGGAAGGCTCTTAATTACATGCTCAATGTGAGCGCCATGCGCATTTTGAACTGCGCGCAGACGTACAGTGAAATTTCCAAAAACTCGATGCAGCATTTCGCGGTCAATGTTGTCACAACAATTGATGATGTTCTGTCGCAGTTCTGCAAGAGATCAAGAAACCGTCTTAAAAACCAAGTCCTTAAGATACCCCCATAAGAAAAAATCGCAGGAATTTAGATCCGGACTGGTTGGGGGTCATGAAATCCCAGTTCCGAACCTTTCCGGGAAACTGTTCGAGATTACACGATTTCCAAGACTTCGGGATTTGTGTGAGGCTGGGCACCATCCTGTTGGAACCATTGCCGACGTAGAGGTACACGTCGCATCCGCAATTCTGGGATGAAACTTCTCTGGTGCCACGTGGTAATCCTGATAGACTGAAGGTCCTGACATGTTCCGACCTCCGTGAAGGAGCTAGACTACGTCATCGTTGTAAAGCCAACTCGAGGCAATCACGTGGAACAGAGATAGAACAGAGAAGGAATGTCAAGCGTACGGGGGGAGGAAAGGAGACTTTCTCCGCGCGATATTTTCCTCGTAGAATAAGGAGAAATGTGGACGCAAATAAGCAAGCGGTGAAGAAGGATGTAAGTGATTGGGACGTAAGGAAAACGCTAATATTCACTGCGTCTCGCAGGAGGAGAAGGAGGAGAGCGAACGTGAGCTTCGATGGAGAAAAGTTCAGCGCTCCAGTCGTAGTGTTTCGTCGTGGAATTTGCCAAGAAAAGGCGAGCGAGAATGCTGAGGTAATAAAGGGGAATAACGGCTACGAGTCCAGCATCTATTGGGCTGCACGAGAAAGCAGGAATTCCAGAGAGATAGCAGCCGACATCGTAAGCGTCGGCAACGCACCCGCTACCCGGCTAACGAGAGTGGAGTACGCCCGAAGGAGGAGGTTTCCCAGCTTAGCGTGGAACCAGAAAGGCAAGCGAAAATAGACGGCAAAAGATTCGACTCCTCAAAGGTAGGAACATTTGGATTCTACAGACTCACAGCATTGAACTTTGCTAAGCAGGAGGGTGAAGCAGAGGTTTCACCATTCTCATTGAATGAACTGGACATTGCTAATGTTAACAGCAGTCGACTGTTGGGAACGCTCCTTAGTCTAATGTTCTCCTTAGTCTCTTATCTTGAAGGAGAAGCAGGGGGAATATTTCCTCAGTCCTCCGCCTGCTTAACGGTGAATTGAACTTTCACTATTGACGGCGACTATTCGCATACTTTGCACCGGAATAAATATTTCGAGTAAGTGCACGCCCGAGCCCGCCTTCATCGCAACGAAAGCACCGCCCGGCTAGAAGCAGTACGGGACTAAAATTTTGTGTCAAAAGATAGTCATAGCGTCCAGTGCTCCGAGAGTGGTTTAGTGGGTGAAATTCCAAATTGTGGCTATTTCTTACCCAGTATCGACATCGTTTTCTGATACAAGTTTGCTCTTCGTATGTGATACAAGTGTGTGAAATTTTGGTGAAACCAACAGTGCAAAAGCACCTCATTCATAGTGATTTATTTCAAAGTGTTATTGTGTGGTGTTTCGTGGTAATGCTTATACATAGAATGCATGAAAATTCTAATGGCGACTCCAAGTCAAAATCGCCTCCTTCATAACATAGTAATACAAAGTGCGGTATTATTTTGCTAAGGATTGTTTCTGTGTTCTCGACAATTCGTCAGTGCACTCATTCCTTCATATGTGCCTAGTGAAGTTCAAATTTCTATAAATAATTTTAAGTGTCTGATTTTATTGTTGAGCCAACGAGTGTTTAGTATTTGTGCTTGTTCATCGACGTCTTAACGAATCCTCAGTGACAAGTAGTCTTCTCTGTGCTGATTTGCTACTCTGTGGAGTAGGCTGCTACACAGAGTGTGCAGGTGCTACAAAGTAATCGCTGTATAGTAACGTCTATTAACAAGTAATTGCTCAGTTTAGCTGCCACTGTATTAATTCTGTCAATAAATCATTTTATTTTCATTAACTTTACTTACCAGTTCTGTCTCTGTTATTATACCACGTGACATCTGGATCATTTCGGCGTAATTTTCGGCGATGACATAAGGGTCAAAGAAAATCGGACCAATGAGCCGTTGTTTTGATATTGCACACCACACCAACAGTTTTGCGGGATGGAGGGATGACTCGTGGATTTCATGTGGGTGTTGGGTTCCCCAAATTCGGACGTTGTCCCTGTTAACGTCTCCTCATTCGTCACCCAAAATGCATCCAGGACTCCGAGTTCTCTTCCAGATGCCTTCCGAATGTTTGAGCAAAGTCGTGACGCTTTACACTACCCTATCAAAAGTCATGGGACAACCCTGATCTGCATGAAAATGAGACATTCCTTTGCAATTTCACTGTTGGCATTCTTCCCAGCACTACATAACAAAGAGTATGCTATTATCAGATGATGCTTGCGTGAATGCTGTAAGAAAGGAGCTTTCAGACTATCAAAGAGCCCCAATTGTTGGGTGCCATCTCGCAGGCAAAACTGTTAGAGAGACGTCAACTCTCCTAAACATCCCGAAATCGACCGTTCACAACGTCATTAGGGCATGGAAAGAGAAAGGCACCACAAATGTTCCGCCTAGGACTGGAAGACCCAAGATCATGTCGGCCAGAGACCAAAGGGCTCTTCGTAAAATGGTCACTGCAAACCGCCACACATTGCTTGATGGACTGACAAGATCGTTCATAGAGTCGACGGGAACAACTGTGAGCACCCTGACTGTTCGCAGGGAACTGCATGCAATGGGTTTTTATGGCAGAGCGGCAGCCCACAAACATCACATCAGCACCAGCAACGCAGCGAGGAGATTGCAATGGTGCAAAGAGCGACGACATTGGACTCTGGATCAATGGCGAATGGTTAAATGGAGTGATGAGTGCCGCTACACCATCTGGTAATCGGATGGACGGGTTTAGGTATGGCGAACGTTATCTGCCAAGTTGTGTTGTGCCCACGGTGAAGTTCGGCGGAGGGTCGGTGATGGTATGAGGGTGCTTTTCATGGTATTGGTTGGGTGCAATCGTTTCTGTGGACGGACATCTAAACACAGAGCGGTACCAAGACATTCTGGACAACGCAGCACTCCCATCGCTCTGGGAGCACTTTGGCAATGGCCCTTTTCTATTTCAGCACGATAACGCACCTTGCCATAAAGCAAGGGCTGTAGGCACGTGGTTCGAGAACTTGACTGGCCTACCCAGAACCCCGATCTGAACCCCATGGAACATCTGTGGGACGTGTTGCGTCGATTGCGCGCTTGTGCGGAACGCCCGAAGTCTGTGACCGAACTGTCCAAGACACTTATGGCAGAATGGCGAAAATTACCTGTCGAAACGTATCAAAAACTTGTGAACAGTATGCCACAGAGAGTAGAAGCTGTGATAGCAGCAAAAAGTGGACCAATAAGATACTAAAATATGTATATTTTTGAGTGTTTCTATTAAAGTGATGGTGTCCCATGATTTTTGATATTAAAGTGATGGTGTCCCTATGACTTTACGTTGGTGTCGGAAAGCTGTTCGTAAGGTCATAAGACATGAATCTTGTAAGGGAACATGTCCAAATCCTTGCGAAGAATTCTCCACGTGCTTGTTAGCGATACACCCGCTTCTTGAGACAAATGCCGTAACGATTTTTTGGTCGGTGAATCCTCCATCCTTGCGCGAACGTCCCCAATTGTTTCTTCGGTTCGAACGCGTCGTTGGCTTCCACCCCTTTCCCCCCCTCCACATGTCCGGTTGCGCGAAACTCTTGAACAAAGTTCCTGATTGCCTTCACGCAAGGTGCCCACTTGCTCTTGTAAGCGTTTCGGAAGCGTCGCTGGAATGTTACCGGCGATTTCGTTTCAAAATACCATTCGACAATACGAGCTTTTTGTTCCATAGATAAAACAGGCGCCATTTTCAAAAGGAGAAGTTGTTGTACGGAGCTCTATACGTTACATAAATCTCAGGTCATTTAGTGATACAGCGCTGCAAATAGTTTCGTTCTGCATCTAAAAATAAAAATGTAATATTGAAGTTTTTAAGCACAAAGTGACTGAAACAACCTGTATTTAAGTAAAATATACAAAATTTACTTATTTTTAATTTGGGTTAATTTAGGGCAAACAACCACCAAATGAAAGGTCCATTAATGCTTGGATGAAAACTTCTGGAGATATATAAATTTGCCAAAAATGATTTTTTTAAAGCCATTTAGAAAAATATTGAAGCTTTCCTAGAATTTCTATGATATACAGGGTGTCTAAAAATTCTGGTAACATGGCAGATATCTCAAAGCTGCCAGGTAGGCGAGATCTGATGAGATGTGGTTTATAGGTAATAGTGGAGGGGGAAATTCATCGCCGCACTCAAATTTGACTTTGACCCCCAAATTTAAGGTCATCCATTTGCTAACTCGAAAACTATTAAAGATAGAGAAAAATTTCCAATTGCTACCCTGTAGAGCAACACCATATTATCTAAAAACAATTTTTAATCACACCCTTCCCCTTGAAAGATTTTGAGAAAATGGGCGAGAAAGAGTCGCTCAAGCCCAATCACTTAATGGTGTGCTTCACTGCAATTCACATGTGTTAGAAACCTCAGTCAACCTGGTCAGCCCAAACGGACCTTGAGTGACTCTTTCTCGCCCATTTTCTCAAAATCTTTCAGGGGTAAGGGTGTAATTAAAATTGTTTTTAGACTAATGTGGTGTTGCTCTACAGGGTAGCAATTGGAAAATTTTCTCTATCTTCAATAGTTTTCGAGTTAGCAAATGGATGACCTTAAATTTGGGGGTCAAAGTCAAATTTGAGTGCGGCAATGAATCCCCCCCCCCATTACCTATTAATCACACTCATCAGATCTCGCCTACCTGGCAGCTTTGAGATATCTGCCATGTTACCAGACTTTTTGGACACCCTGTATATGTAACTATCTATATTTTCGGCGCCGCGTATTCGTAAATTGCTTTCGATGAGATTATCGAGCAGTTCGCCAATTCCGCAATCAAGAAAGAAAAACGGAAAGCCACTAGAAACTAACATTTTTATAGCCTTCTACTCTGTTTTATATTATCACATATTCTGTTCTTCTGTTTTGCAAACAAAGGTTTGTTATCTCTAATTACAACTATCGTCTTAAAAAATACACTCACATCAATTTGGCGAGAAAACACTGCCTCTGGAACTTGTTGAAAAAGGGAAAAAACCCGTGGCTACAGATTTCTGTTTAATCTGTAATCTCTTCAAGGTGCCCCACTGCCTGAAACTGTTTCTCTCGGTTACTCAGCTAAATGGAACTTTTATTCATTCACTTACGTGTATGATTACTGAATTAAATTTTTATATGAAATCACAAATTTGAAAACGTTATGTAAAAAAGAAAACTTAACTTGGAGAAAATCCAAACTTTTTTAAATATTTAATCTGTATTTTATTGCACTCATAAATAACTTTTATATTGAAATGAGCCTTTTTGAGATGCTGTTATTCTTCATTTCTAATTCAGAATTTTTACTCAGTAATACATCTCTCAGCATCATGTTCACAAAAACAATATCCGGCCACTTTATTACGTACATCCTCTGTGCACAGAAATGACTCGATCCATCCGCTGCACGTCACGTGACCTGTTTTTGGGTATAAATGGAGCTAACCAACCTTTCTGTCGGCAATTTAGGCTACAAATCATAGCGATAATGAGAAAATGCAAAGATTTTATCTAACCGATTTTAAACGTGGCATGATCGTGAGTGCAAGACATGCTGGATTGAACTATTCTCGTACAACAGTCTCAAGGGTATATCGTGAATGGTTCACCCCACAAAAATCGTTGAGTCAGCGGCACTCCAGAAAAAGAAAACCGCTCGTTAATGAGAGAGATCAGCGGAGGCTATCTAGGCTTCTTCAAGTCAACAGACAGGCCACTGTTTCACAACTGACGTCCCAATTTAAACTTGGTGCTCAAATAACCATTTCACAACGAGCCAGCAGACGGATAGGGTGGAACATCATGTATCGTTCGTATCGGAGACAAACAGAAAAGTACGCTTCTCTGGGCAAGTCAACATCAGGATTGGACCATCGACGACTGGAAAAAGGTCGTTTGATCTGATGAGTTGTTCCTAGTGAATCATATTGACGGCAGACATAGAATTTAGCGTAAACAACATGAATCCATGAAATTTGTCGACAACTGTCCAAGCTGGTGGGGGCTGTATCCTAGTGTGAGGAATGTTTACCTGACACACGTTGGGTCTCCGATACCCATGGATTCAAGTCTAGATGCCAGAGCGTATGTAGGCATCGTTGCCGACCAAATACATCTATTCATGTTGATAGTTTATCCTCAAGCAGATGAGTATACTCACAGCAGGAAAATGCGCCGGTGCACAAAACCCGCATCACCATGGAATGGTTCCAGGAACATGATGAATTTTCTTTGCTGCAATGTCCCGCTCTGTCGCCGGTTCTAAACCCCTTTAAACATTTGTGAAAAGGAATATTCGCTCCATGCCTGCACTCCGTTAAATGTTCGAGAACTACGGAACGCACTCATGTCTGCATAATCTATAATAGCTCAGGAACACTTCCAGGAATTTGTTGAATCCATGCCTCGACGAATGCAGGCCGTTTTGAAGGCGAAAGGAAGCAAACCACACTATTATATGAGTGTTCTTATTAAAGTGGTCGAACATTGTAAATAAAGTGGCTTTTTCAAATACAACAATGCCTACAAAATGCTGCAAAGTTATGAAGTCCAAGAAAGGATTCAAATTTTAATCGTACGGGTACAAAAACTACGCAAATAGAAAGACGAACCCCAATGTGGCTAAGTTTTCATTCTTTTTTTTGATGTCTGCCGAAATACGCGTGGGAGAACTGTTAAAATTCATCTTTCTATGTCAAAACATACAAGGTCGTGCTCGGCGATTACGAAGGCCACTTGCTAACTTTTTTAGTACATAATATTAAATGAATGGGGGGGGGGGGAACTCAATTCTTTTGAAGTCAAGAAATAATAACCAGAGATACTCATTCCATTTTATATTGTTAAGTAACACTAGTATCTGACTTAACGGATACCATCTCTGTAACACCATCTGTGAAGATAAGTTGATACTTGCAAAACTGTATGTGCAGTATGAAAGTTCCATTGCAATATACTGCAATAATAACAAAATAAATAAACGAACATAGGATATCCTTCACCGTCAATTATATAAAGCCTCGAACCACGTTTTACTGATTTTGCACTTAAGAATAAAACATTATAAAAGTGCAAAAGTGTCTTCAACTGTTGTTATTATGAATGACAAATTTAGTTATTTCTTATTCTCTTGAAGAACAAAACGAAAAAACAAAATAGCATGTGTCCATTAAAATTCCAGAGTTCAAATTTAACACTATTATGTGAGAATGCAGACATGCACGGGAAAAATCAATGCATACACATGCAAGCCTGTTAAATTGTGCATCACTCAGCGTGCTTTGTGGCTTCGAACATCTTTAGAAAATGGTGTCGAAACAAATTTTATCCAAACAACATTCTTCTCAGGAAGTCGCACAATTAAGAAAGTCAGGTAAGCCATAATCCACACTGCGCTTTTTGTTATGTCGATGCCTGTGAGTAATTTCTGCAATAAACGAATACAGGAGAGTTTTAAACCATTAAGGTTAAATTTCTTCAGATAGTGAGGACTGTAAATTGATATTTTGAGACAGGGAACCAATGGTTGGAAAGGCATATTTCAGGCGGCACGAGATCCTGAACGAACAGTTTGTATGAGGAACGTTTTTGTAAGCGGTTTTCGTTTTCAGAGCCAACACGTTCCTGCTGCATAGATGTTTGGTGACGCTAGCTTGCAAAACAATACACAATCGCCTGTTATGTTTCCACGATGATGTCTGTCTCTGTTTACAGTTTATGCCTTATTGTCGAAGATGGGGCGTTACAGGATCTTGCAGACATGATTTTAATGCATGGTGCAGCAGGATGAAGTGCTCAGAAAGCCGAATGGATATACATGTACAGAGAGCCATCGGAATTCGAAGAAATTTCTCGCCATGGATAGGAACTTACAAAACACTGGATCGTTCAAGTGCTAAACAACCTGTTCGCACACGACCATCCATAAGCTCTCTCGAGTTGCCTATGGCATGCATGCTTCGAACACTGAACATTTTCTATGTGCTAAGTTGTTGCTATGTGGTATAAGTTGTGTATGAATAAAAACAAATACTGTAGTTGTAAACGAAACCAGCTCACAAAAACGCTCTCAAAAACAATAAAGTTTGAGACAGTCTGTATATCAGATAAATCTTTATAATTTCTTTGCAACATGCTGAAAACAATACAGGATTAAGTTATTCCGTTCAAAAATTATTAAATAATTGTTACGGTACAAATCTTTTATAGACTGTTTAAAAATAACAAAACTCAAAGAACCTTGAAAAGAAAACGTTAGCCGTTTTCGAAGGACACATGTCAAGCCGTTTTACTTTCTTCCGTTTCCTAGGACTGTGTAATGGAATAATAAAATGGAAATGGGAGAAGAAGATGGACTGAGGAAAAGATGTCGATCTGGAGGGGATGGGAAAAAGAGAGATGAAAGGGGTTGAAGCAATGGGGGCACAGGGTTGGAGCGGCAACTTAATGAGATTCGCCGTTTCTTGATGAGTTGTATGATGAAACCGACGGGGAGGGAGTAAGATTTGACATTAATTTTTCAGGCAGCCAATATTATGCCAGCGGTTTTGTATGAAAAGTGGAGCGAGAGTTCATACAGCCATGAAACGTGGTTTGCGATAGAGCTGCGCAACCGACGCACCGCCTCTCTCCGCCGCGTCTCTCCCGGGGGACGGCCGTCGGTTGAGATGCAAACACCCGCTCGCTTATTGCATTCACTCCGAATTGGAATCGGGGAGAAAAGGCACCGGCGTCCATCGAAGAAAAGTCTCTCGAATGGAGAGGGCTGGGCTTGGCCAGGTAGGATAGATGGATAGATAGCGAGAGCTTCTCTCGCTAACTGCATTAATCATTGGATCATAGTAATAGTAGGCTGAAAAACAAATTCTCTGCAGTGGAAGAGGAGGAGGAGATAGAGAAATGAGCCATGCGTGCAAAACGAGAGAGGAAGTGTAAGTTAGTGGCGCTATTCAGCTTTTGAAATCGACTTATAATTGAAGTGATCTCGTATCCTGTTCCTCTTTTTCCTTCACCCTCCCCCCCCAGTACCTCGCTTTTTCTTCCCTCCCTCATCCTTTTCATGGAAAGTGCAGCATTCGCATTTGTCCGATTTTGCATTTCAATTCCGTGCTGGTCACATGACAGTGAGCATTTTCAGTCGGCCGACAGATGTCGCTCCCACCGTCCACGGGATGGTCGTAATCCTCTTAGCGAAAGAGGGAAAAGATCGACAGAAGCTTTAAAGTGACGTTAGCAGACCCCCTCCAAGTCTATAGATTGTCCGTTCCGACCTAGGCGCTCCTCTGGCGAGGCTTTCCCGCGCAGCTGCGCGTCCTCATTGGCGAGCCGACTCTTCGGTTGCAAAACTCCCAATCCGAGGGACCCTTTTTTTTTGTCCTCCTCTTTGTAATACCCCCCTCCCTCCCTCGCTTCGTCATTTTTTCCTCAGCTCTTCTTTTTTTTTCCAATATATATATTTTTTCACTGGTTCCTTCTTTCGATCCACGCGTTAGAACGAAAGGGAATGTGCTCTTTGAAGTCTTCCACTGACCATCTAGAGTCGAACTCGGTTAAAACGAGCACTAAGGGACTGGAGAATTTTGCTCGTCTTGGCCGTTAAACATTCTAACCGTTAGGTAAAAAGTATTTATGTTTTTAGTGGCAAACGAACTACATGAGTTATAATAAGAAATGCACTAGAGTAAAACATCAAAATATCACGTATTCTATAGACGGAATAAGTTTACTTATACCATTATAAGTGAGAAGATGTTTACAATTATCAATTACAATTATCTTTATCTTTGTAAAGATAATTATAAAGATAAAGATAAAAAATACACCCACTATATTACACCAGGAAAAAAGCTCAGTAATTAGAATTACTCTGCACCTTAAACCATTCCAATTATACTTGATTACCATCTTCTAAATTACATTTTTTAATTTTCTTATTTGCTGTGGGAATTTGACTCCATCGTAGTTAGAATAATGCTTTTTTCTGTATCTCTCCATACTGTCGAACTAATCGATAATGATAAACGGAAAGCTTTAGATAGCTCCTTGTAACTGGCGAACTACCTCTACCTTTTCATCTTGATTTCTTTCTCTTTAGACATTGCTGCTTCTTTTAAACTTTTTTCTATCGGTAGTGTGTCGATATTCGAGTGGAACAGAAGAGTGGAAGGCAATTCCCTATGAATTATGACGACAATATTTTGTATACTGTATTTGTAAACCGTAATGAACCGAGAAAACAGACAAAGTATTAAAAAAAATGACTGACTCTTGAGATTGCAGATTAAAATAACAGATTCCATATAATCTAATGGCTTAATTAATGTCACACTTAAAAAACATATGCGAAAGGAAATACACTGAACTAGATGAGAAGCCTGATGTACCGAGAAAGGTAATTCACAGTGTGAACAAAAAAAATAGTACTTCCAATTGTTTGAGGATTGTCTGAGCTGGAAGCACACCACTAAATAAATTTAATAACCTCACACACGAAAACCTTTGAAATGCAGTAATCTGGATTAATGACATTATCAAAGATATCGAAATTGACATCAAGAATATGTCTTGGATTATTGTGCCTTTTCTTATGTAGGGGATGTCTTAGAATGCCCGACACAATTTCATTCATTAAAATGATTCTCCATAATGAGCTCTGGAACGATTTTCCAACATGGGTAAAATTGTTTTTCGTTAAAATCCCTGTAAATTATACCTTCTACGATAATTTTAAGGAATATTACATTATCCTTCCACTAAACATACGGGTGGGGGGTTAAGTTACTGTAAAAGTACCTGATATGCTACGAGGGGAAATCGAAAATAACGGGAATTTGCGTTTCATAAATTAATTTCAATATTCAGATCAAACCAAATTGTACAGAGTTTGTAATCAAACAGACAGTACTCAGCTATCTGTAGGTCGATCTCACAACCGGAATGGCACCACATTTGCTAGGGGGACTAAAGACGACATAGGTAAGAGGATTCTGCGAGAAAAAAATGTAGTTCAAAAAATCGCCGAAAGAGGAAAAGGTGGCGCTTTTGCAGTCAACATGCGTCCAAGACCTTTTATACACCTTGCATGCGTCTTACGTTACCTCAACGCGCGTTACTTGGGAAAGGGAATATGCTGAATAAAACGTGACGTTTCACTTCAATTTCGTCTTGTCATTCATTTGTCTGTTCTTTTTAAGTCTTTTTTTTATTTTTTTACACTGCACAGCACCACTGCACAGGTGTCGATTTAAACTGGATCTCGAAATGTCTTTTGGAGGTTTCCCCATGTATTTTTAGAACGACTTAACGGTGCTGCTATCATCTACGTAGTCGAGAATTTGCTTCATGGATTTTTACTTCCGTTTTATGCATATTCTCGGCTACGTAGATTACAAGAGCACCACCTTTTCTCTTATCGGCAACGTTTAGAAATACAATTTACTTTCGCGGAACCTTTCTTCTCATGTTGTCATTAGTCCCATTACCAAATTTGGTGCCATTCCGGTTGTGAGATCGAGCTTCTGAGTATGTCAGTTTAATTAAAACAATCTGTGTTTTGAAACTATTTATTGCTAAGAAATTAATAAATGAAAACTGGAGTTATTGCTCCAAACATAAGGTAATGATATTAATAGAAAAAATAGAAAAAAAAATTTCGCGACTTAGATTCGAACCTGAAACCACAAGTGTTCTTTACCAATTGGGTTGTCGAGGGCACGATACATCAAGGCTGTCTCCAAGTGTCCTAAAGACTACAGAGTATAATTTTTATGTATCAAACTCTTATCTACGAGATTTTTTTAATTGTGACCCATTGATCAATAGACGTACTGTAATTGATCTTTGCTATCTATTTAAATTTTACCGCAATATAAGTTATTACCTTATTACCTTATGCTAGGAGCATTAACTTCAGTTTTCATTTATTTATTTCGTAAGTGTGTTCATCAGCTTTCTGATGATTTGGAAAAGAGGAATTCTCAATCTGCGAGCCGGATGCCCGCCCTAACATTGGGCTTCCATCTTGAATAAGACTGTCTTTAGGACACTTGGAGACAGCCTTACCAAATCGTGTCCGCGAAAAGCCAATTGGTATAGACGACGAGCCTGAGATTCGTGGTTCCCAGTTTGAATCCAGGTCGGGGAATTTTTCCCTCCGTTTTCCAATAATATGTATTGCCTCATCATTCAACATAATCGCCGCATTTGTTTATGCAGCGGTCCCAACGTGAAACCAGTTTCTGTATTCCCAGGTCATAGACTTCGTTTGGCTGATTGCGAATCTATTTCAGACAGTCGTTTTTACTCCATGTCCCCCGTACGTTTCTGAATTGATTGTGTTGCCATGCATATCCTTAAACACCGTTGCCATTTCCTTACAAGCACTTTTCGCGGCGTTGAATTTTCTTCTCATCGGTGAAGATGAAGCGTTCCGCACCATTCTTTCTTGTTTGGATTCAGGCTGGTATTGGTAAATCCTGCAAGACCCTCATCATACTCCGAATCTGGCACCAAGTGACTTGTCATCTGTTCAGCTTGCTAAGGAAGTTTCTTAGAGGTCAGCATTTAGAGGCCGACCATGAAGTTAAAACGACTATCCGAAAATGGCTTCGAATTCTACCACACGAATTCTATGACATGAGTATACTGAAACTGGTTACATGTGGGACCGCTGCATAAACAAATGCGCCGATTGTGTTGAAAAATGAGGCAATAAATGAAGTTTCCAAGATACAATTTGATTTGCTCTGAATGTTTGAAATTAATTTATAAAACGCAAACTTTCCCATTCTCCCTCGTAGTAAACGCATTATTAAGGTCAGCAAGCAATCAGAAGCTGCGTATTTTGGCTTCGACCTAAACATTTAACATCCAACCAACAGTCAAGGAAGTCCAAATTAGCCAATCATATTTAGTGGCCATATGACCAGAAATTTTCTCGTCTTAAATTCTATGGGGACCAAACTTAAAGACGCTATTTGTAGTACGTTTTAGCCGTGGCATTGTCTCATCCGTGATGGTTTTAACAGAATTCGACCGTATTTTTTTCACTGGTTCCTTCTTTCGATCCGCGCGATAGAACGAAAGGGAATGTGCTCTTTGAAGTCTTCCACTGACCATCTATTTGATTTTTATGGGAACTTTGTTTTAAACATGACTCATCCCCCTAACCTAAAATAAAAATTCAGTCACCCTCTGTCCATTTTGACAGAGCTTTTTTTTTTTTTGCCTTCCCCTCAATGGTGAGGGTGGGGGCATGGAAATGTGCGCGCACACGAGAGAGAAGAAATTGCTGGCGCACCAACATCCTTTTGGCGAGACGACCGATTTTGCTGAATTCGCGCGTACCCCCTTTTGCCTCTATGTAAATGGATTCGAGAAATTTATGACATTCCTGCGAATCCTCGGGCGATGTTTCGGTGACAAAAGATCAGGCATGTATTATCGGAATTTGTTTAGTGCTATAATAACAAAGGTCAGCCGTTAGGGTGGCGTGCGCTCGTAAAAAAGGGCCGCGTGTCACTATGGAATGTCGTTCCGATTTTCATCATGAGCGTTGCTCTGCCTCTTGTCATTCTCCTGACCTCCCCGCTACGTCTCTGGATCCCTTTTATTCGGTTTCCACCGTAAGTCGTGGGTGTCACTAGGTGACGTACGGGCAGACAGCGGGCTTTATGGTTATTGGAAGTGCATTTAGACAAAGTTTCCAACGCAACAACGGTGCACGTTTTTTTTTTTTTTGCTCCTCTATCTAAATGATCGTTTTCTTACGCCTCCCTCTTTTTCCTTTTCCTCGTAAGAAGAAAATGGTATCTCCATGCCCCCCTCGTGTTGAGGCGAGTAAACTTATGTTCTCTGTTCAATGGCATTGGATCCTATTGAATACTATCGATCAATTTTCAATTGAATGCGAAGAGAATGGAATGAAATGCGAGGAGGGAGATTAGCGAATGGTCTCCAAGACAAGAAGATTAGATGCGGGAGGCGCTGGGGCTATTAAAATCAAAATTAAACATTAGGGGAGGGGGGGGGGAGTATATTCGTTGGCTTTATGAGAAACCTTGTACACATTTTTTTTTTACTTGACTTCGTGTATAATGTCATATGATTTCAATGTTTAGTGTTAAGGGTGTGTTAGAAATCACGGGTGTATTAGATATCAAAAGGGCCTCCTTTTGTTTACTGTTGGAACAAAGACATAATTAATTCATTTGTTATATATTATATAGTGTGTCCCCTAAAAGATTTGTAAGACAATTATAATCAATAAACTTTTGAGGCAATCGTTTTTTCTTGTTGGTTTTTTTTTTGTGTGAAAGAAATAAATTAATTTTCATACTCGCCAGTAGGTGGCCATTTTGAGCTTTTGCTATAGCATTTGCCTAGTTACATCTTTGTTACAGCATTTGCCTTTGACATCAAATGTATTGTCTTAGAAATAAATCGCACAGTTTGCAACTCCTATAAGCTTTAACGTTAACTTCGTCTACTGCAAGCCACCTTCAAACCGTTATAACTTGCGACTTTTTTATGAGAATAATCAGATCACTGCAGCATTTGCTACTGTTACTATATCCAGACTGTGTAATAGCATCTGGTGAATTCCAAAATTAATCCACTATATTTATCTTTATAGAGCAGGTGTCACTATGCAATAACCCCTTTAAAAGTTTCCAATATAAATATATATGTAATTAAAATATTCAGAAACTCCAAGAATATGTTACTAACAAGGGAATCCCTTGAACATGTATGTCACAGATTTCCACCAAATTGAAATATGTTACTCATCTGAAGCTACTATAGGTGCTTGCAAAATAAGAGAGTGCAAAATTGTGTTTCTTTCAAAATAAACAGCGAAAACGAAAAATTTCAGCATACATAGCCATACAAAGACTCCATTGTTAAAGCGGTTCGGCTATGTGGGGTTCCCTTGTAAGTTTAGCAGACACTCGATGTGATTCAGACATAGTGCCTCTTCAGAACAATACTATGTATAAATATGTACACAAAGTTCAATGATGTATAATTTTTATTGCTAGAAATATAGTTGCTTGAAACCCCACCCTGTACATAGTCAGTTTGTTTGTTATTTACGATGAAATACAAGGTTAATCATAAAGGACTTTACAAGTTTCTACAACAAATAGAAATTTATTCAGATAATGTACAGAGTGACAATGAAACAAGAGGAAACAAAATAAAATAAAATTGAAGAAAATCTTCTTCTATGTATATAAAGAAGGATGTTTGTTTATTTGTGGGTTTGTTTGTTTGTTTTTTATACAAATCTACAGTTTTATTCCGATCTTGATAAAATTTCGCATACATGACCTTCAAAGCATTCGATTTCGAAAAAATAATAATTATTGATAAAAAAATCGATATTCATGGTTATGGCAGGGCATATTAATGAGAAATATCTCATGACCAACAATGCAAGGCAAAATTTGTGCAATACAGAATTCAGGCTTTTCTTAGAAAAGAGAATTCTTAGTACTTAACAATTTCTTGAAAATCTTTAAAAATGATCAGTAACTGGAGATAATGAGTTAGCAGACTATTGAGAAAGAATGAAAGACGATAGAAGAAGCACTCCTTTAGCTCCGTGCTGTATTGAGCAAATGGTAAGCAAGTAAGTAGAAGAATCAGCGACCGCTGGACTACACAAAGTGATGAATGGCCAATTTTTGCTTCAAGACATCGAAAGAAGAAAGGAAATTGCAACAACATCAAGTGTACATCTAAAGTAAGATTACGTGAGTAAAAAATTATTTAGACAGAAGGCATCCTTGGAGAGATCCATCCATTGTGAGGCTTTAAAAATTTTTTTTCGGTAAATCAAGTCCTGGTATATCACCTAGAATTTTTGAGGTTGTTCTGTTTACCTACAAGCGTAATTATCCCGGGCAACGCCGGGTCCTCTGCTAGTCTTCTATATATATAAAGAAGGATGTTTGTTTGTGGGTTTGTTTGTTTGTTTGTTTCTTATACAAATCTACAGTTTTATTCCGATCTTGATGAAATTTTGCATACTTGACCTTCAAACCATGAGGAAGGTCACTGTCTACCTCAGATTTCGAAAATATAATAATTATTGATAAAAAAATCGATATTCATGGTTATGGCAAGGCATATTAATGAGAAATTACTCCTGACTAACAAAGCAAGGTAAAGTTTGTGCAACAATAGGTATCAACAATGGTATCAACACGCAATTCACAAACACTCTGTACAGACCAACAATGAAAGGCAAAGTTTGTTCAATATACAACCTCTGACAATTAAATTCGGTGAATGACGTCACACCCTAATCTGTGCGAGCTTTACGCGAGTAACAATGCATGTGAATACAAGCCCAGTCATTGTTTAAGCAAGTTCAGACAGGTCACGTTTGTGCGTGCAATGGTTTAGCAGATGCTCGTTTCTTCAGTTGAAGGTGTAGCGTGCGCACGTAACTGTGGATAATGGATCAAAGAGGAACACTGCCGTAAGCGTGCAACAGTTTCTGGCCAACAAAGGGGTCGTATCCATAGCTCAACCACCTTATTCACCAGACTTGGCTCCGGCAGACTTTTTCTTGTTCCCACGCCTGAAACGGGCCTTAAAGGGACACAGATTTACGGACATTCCAGACATTCAAGCAAATGTGACACGTGGACTTAAAACCATCCCTAAGGAGTTTCCAGGACTTATACACCCGATCCCAAAAGTGTATTGCCTTCCAGAGTGATTATTTCGAAGGACAATAAAGTAAATGTGGCTCTATCTGTTTTGCATTTTGTTGTGTGAACTCATTCACCGAACTTAATTGTCAGAGGTTGTAGATAAGGTTGAATTTGTAACAATGCATAGAATTCCTGTTATTCAGGCTTTTCTTAAAAAAGAGAGTTCTTAGTACTTAACAATTTCTTGAAAATCTTTAAAAATGATCAGTAACTGGAGATAATGGAGAGTTAGCAGACTATTGAGAAAGAGTGGAAAGACGACAGAGGAAGCATTCTTTTAGCTCCGTGCTGTATTGAACAAATGGTAAGCACTCCTTCAGATCCAAACATTTCCTAAAAATACATTTTGACTGTATTCTGTGAGAATGTGTATATTTTGGTAACTGAGATGCTGATAATGCGATGATTGAACGTTCGTATCCAAGAATTATTAATAACAAGCATAAAATGATGATGCAGTGACAGAACATTAATAACGCAGCGTCTATTGATGAGGCAAAGGAGTCACGCGTATCTCCCTTGAGCTCCCTATCAAACGTCCAGACGACTGGCAAAAATTTATGTGTCTGGAAAGGAAGGAGAAAGAAGGAGTATTGGTCAGAGAAACTCTGCAACTAAAGCAGAAAAAGCTATACGGGCATTTGAAACATGTGAACAACGGGAGTTTCGAACAGAGCAAATGGGTATAAGAGCTTCTAAGTCAAGAGCAAGAAAAACTTGGGTCTAAAGTATCTGGTGATGCTCCGCAGTGGTGAGCCAAGTCAAGAAGAGTCTAGAATTTCTGTTTTTCGTATTTTTCGTAGAAGAGATAGTCCCTTTGCTCTGTGTTGTATTGATTGCGTTATTATTTAACCAATTGGGAGTTATAATTTAATTTTTTGAGATTGTTCTGTTTACCTACAAGTGTAATTATCCCGGGCAACGCCGGGTACCTCTAGTAGTCCAACTATAAATAAAGGAGAACATGTGAGTTCGTTATGGAAACAGTTTTGCACTGTTTTTGCACGTTTAAGCATTGTTGGCGCTCACTTAAAGCACACGCCGGAAATGAAAAGTCACCTGACCATTGTTGCTGAGCAACTATTTTTACATCAATCAATCACAAAACTATAAATACAGGATAATTCATCAAACGAAACAATGTGAATAAATTGAATTTGATAAAACTAATTTTCATCAAAAAGCGCGTGGGCCCCGTTCATAACTAAATAAGTAAAGAGAGAAAAATGAAGCATTTTTACCACCCTTACTCTCAAAATGAAAGTTTAAGTTTTATCACATGTATGTCACAGATTTCCACCAAATTGAAATATGTTACTCAATTGAAGCTACAATAAATGCTTGCAAAATAAGAGAGTGCGGATTTTTATTTCTTTCCACGAAAACGAAAAAATTTGAGCCATTGTTAAAGCGGTGTATTAATGCGCTTAAAGGAATTTCTTTCTTCCACTACTCACAGCAATAAGCACGAATCCAATTCAGATGAAATAGACAGCAGCAGATGGCAATTGAATTGGCTTCTCAAATTTCTAAACAAACTTAGTTTTAAAAATAGATTATTACAATTAGCTAATTGCCTTCCAGTAAAAAATGTCTAGAGTAATTAATAACCATTTCCTTAATTTATTATTTCATTTTATTAAATAATTCGGTAATCAAACACGGGGCTGGCTTCACGTTGCGTTGGTGAGGGGGTATGTATCGCGGTGCTTTATAATTTTAAATAAAAATAGTATTCATGGATGCCTACCTCATCTTATAAATTATTTCGAGACGAATAATTGTACAGCAAAATTAAGGTTTTATGCTTAATAACAGTGCTCTAACTGCAATTCTTTTTCGATCACCGCTAACAAGTTTGCTTCCCTTCTTTCCGCCATGTTTTTTGAAGTCTGCGCACTTCCTGAACGCTTCACTGGCGCGCAACAACGATATGAAATGAGTAGATCGCTCACGAGCTGCTTTCAGCGCCACCAACGCTTCCCCATTTGAAAGCCTGTCGGCCATTGCTTTGGTTGGGAAAACATGGCCTTCATCGAATGTTTACTTTTGAAGTTTGCGTAGACAAACACAGTAAAACTCAATGCCGATTTCTTGTATAGCTTTAAATTGTAGTAATAGATATATTAAAGGTTCACCACTGACCTTTCACAGGCGTGTTTTTATCTTTCTGCGTCTTAAAATGTTTTTCTCATGTAAAAATCCTGGTCATCTTTTATATCGTGGTTGTTGATACATAAAAGATGTCGATATTCAACCATGTTACCGTCGTTTCAGTGATACCAGAATGATTGTTTAGAGGTATTTATGAAATTATATACCGCATTTATTAAAAAGCATCTAAATTTGGGAGAGGTCGCTTAAGAAATTTCAGACTACAAGCACGATGTTGGTGGGGGGGGGGGGGGTTTTTTCTCAAGCGGATATATAGTAATGGCGCTTTGGCTGGCGATGTTGTTCTGCCAACCACAGTAATGGCGCCTATACTAAAATAGAGATTAGTTCCACTTTTCGCCGCCTTCAAATTGCCCCAAAGATGGCGGCCACATAAGCGATCTACTCATTTCATATCGTTGCGCGCAACGCTATCGCTTCCACGGTGTGCTTGCGCGCAAAAAAGGCTATCTGGGGTTCCCTTGTTAGAAGAAACAATCTTATTGGCAAAGCAAATTCTAACGTCACAAACTGCTCCACGCAAAGAAAAGTCCATAAACACGCAGGAAAAAATGAAACTATTTAAATTATTTTGTGAGAAAAAAATCCGAAATTGTAAAGAAAGTATTGCTAAAATGTGTTGTCATCAGGAGCAAACCTATACGTAAAATTTAAGAGCGAATGGATAAGTGGAAGTGCTTCAAATTTCGACTGAAAGGTTTCGTACCATCTCACAAGATTCAAGAGCGAATTAATATAGGGTGGTAATAATAATAATAATAATAATAATAATAATAATAATAATAATAATAATAAAAGACAAAACGGTTAAAAAATAAAAAAAATAATAATAAATAAAAAAAATTTAGTTAAGGAATCGTTATCCAACGATAAAAGGGGTTTTAGCATCAAAATGTAAAGAGCAGTAGCGGCTCGTGACTATAATAAGTGGTAGGGACAAACACAAATTTTCAGATTTCTTAAGCCTTTTCGTTCAAACATTATGGCTCTGTTTGTGTTTAGCGCCCCTGCCAGGGTCCCAGAGGACTATATAAGTTTTAGTATATAAGAGCTAAAATTTTAAGTAACACGCCATAAATATGCAGGAATTCAGATTTCTGGACTTTCGGTTCAAAAGTTATAGCTTAATTTGTGTGGGGGCTCAGGGCCCCTGTCGAGATCCAAGAGCCTTATAACAGTTTTTAGTTAATATTAGCTAAATTTTTAAGTAATTTTCTATAAGTAAACAAAATTTCATATTTATAGACCTTTTCGTTTAAGGTTGTAGCTTTGCTTGTGTTAGGGGCTTGTGGGGCTCTGCTGGGGCCCTATTTTACTTTTTTTGTATATTTGCAATATTTTTTTAGTACCACACTATGTATATACAAAATGTCAGGTTCCTAGGCCTTTCCGTTCAAATGTTATAGCTTCAATTGTATTTGGTGCCTCGAGGCCCCTGGCGAGTTTCTAGAGGCTTCTATCAGCTTCCTTCTGTATTGGCTTTATTTTTTAGTACCAAACTAAAAATATACAAAATTTCAGGTTTCTAGACCTTTCCGTTCAAAACCTATAACTCGATTTGTATTTGAGGCCTCGAGGTCTTCTGGCGGGCCCCATAGGCCTACATCACATTTCTTGTATATTTGCTATATTTTTTTAGTACCACACTATAAATATACAAAATTTCAGGGTCCTAGGTCGTTCCGTTCAAATGTTATAGCTTCAATTGTATTTGGGCCTCGGAACCTCCTAGAGGCTTATATCACTTTTCGTGTATATTGGTTTTATTTTTTTAGAACCGCAATACAAATTTAAGAAATTTCAGAATTTTTGCCCTCTTTTTTCAAAAGATAAAAAAGGATCCATGAAATTCATACAAGTGGCCCCTGAGGGGCCCCGGGCCACCCTAGAGGATTCGCTATATTTTTCGCTCCGTCCTCTGTATAGGGCTTACGTGTGTAGAAAATTTCAATCCTCTAGGTCAATCCTTTCAAAAGTTATGTCGTGTGACATACATGTTATACATACATCTGATGATACTAAATCTCTAATAAAAGAATAATAAAATATAAGAATTAAAACTTCAAAGACAAAAGATCAATTCAATAAATCAAATAGAACAGACCCTGAGACTGACCCTTTGTCCACATTTAACAACTTCTTATAATCCCTCTTATAGATTTTTTACACTCTCGGAGCTGTTTAATTGATTTCTTGAATTGAAAGACCTAACTAACTTAAAATCATCTAAATTAAAACCATGACCAGTTACCAAAATATGTTGGTGATGCTCGATCTTTCCGACCTACCATACTTTACATGAGCTAAGTGCTCTTTCCACGTTTTTACAATACATGTGTTTCTAGAGTTCTTCCCGACATAATTTTTTCAAAAAAAACCGCAATGAAGTAGATCGATTTCCGACTTTTTTGGATGCCGTCTTTAGGATTCCCTAAGAGCGCCTTAAAAATATTTCCGCTTTAAAATGCAATTCTTAATTTTCAAGCACTAAATATATTTTTCAGGTCCTTAGTAAGTTGCGGATCATAAGCTTTACTTAAGAAATTTAGGCCCCTATAACGCCGTCCTGATTGACCAAAATAGTTGAAAGGGACGTTAATACCAACCAAACCAACCCAAACCAAACCGAACCATAAATTTAGGTTTTATGGTCTCTGGAGTTAACTTCGTGGAATTCTTTCTACTTCAAAGAAGTTTATGCCTAACAATAAGTTGTCGACAATAATATCTGAAAACCATTTCAACCTTGCTACAGATTTTAATGGAACTCAATTTAATTTGGAACATTAGGTCGGATGAAGAAAAATTAAGAAGGCAGTAGATCATAGGGTGGAAGGCAGCATGTCTATGGCTAGGACAGTGAACAGAATCGTTCATATTTATTTATTTAAAATTTCGCAAGCAACAGGCTATAAAAGCCCAACAACAGCTTACAAAGATATATAATATAATATAATATAATATAATATAATATAATATAATATAATATAATATAATACCGTATGCTTCCAAAGTTCCCGAACGCAGGAGATGACTTTCCCTGCATAACGTACTGTTGTGCAGGTATGCTGAAGGGCTGATAGACAGGAGCCACTGTTTCTCAACCTCTTTTTTTCAATTAATGGATGCTCCCAGTCATTACGAATCCCGCTGTTTATTTTACATAAATGCAAATACGCGAATATGAAAGTGAAATAAAAGGTTAAAGTAAAAAATAGAAGTATTATTTATTCAGCACATGTTTTATTTTAGTGGTTGGCCGAACATTACTCCTGCTGTCGTAGGTTAGGCTTTCCCTACATACAGAAAGGGCAGTTCGGGAACTTTTGAAACACGCGGTATATATCTTATATTATGATAATTGGGTAATTTTATCAAAAACATGACAGTTTTGACGTTCATCCCCTCCCCGACTGTGAAAACTGCTGGCTGCTGCAGGCCACCTTCATCTCCCTCCATTCTGCCAATTGACCGAGCCAGCTCCTGCAATCGAGCGGGTAGGCTTCCCGTTATACTGCCCTGTAGTTATCTGCAACACCCTGTACATAAAAGAGGACATCCACTGACTGACTCATCATCGCACAGCAAAATCTACTGGGGCCACCGACTCGAAACTCGGTGGGGTCATAGGATGGATAGCGTAGGGGCGTGCTAAGATAGGGTTTTTCGAAATTCGGACATCCTGCCCTCCCAGAGGGGCAGAAAGGACTTGCACGTTCGATCTTCGTTAATTGCAAAACAAACCCAGATCTTCGAAATTTTGCAGGAAGGTTTCTAGCCAAAAAAGTAGTTTTCCCGATTTTCAATATTCGAATTTTAAGGGTGCGAAAACTGAAAAAAAAATCGTTTTTTGAGGGTGTTTAACAAAATTTTGATGCAACTTCGCGGGGAATAAAGATAAAGCAAGAAACTCGGAGAGAAACTTCCGAGGAGATTTCCAAAAAAACAATTTCTGGCTTTTTCGATTTTCGCTTTGTGAAGGGGGCCCAGGGGGGCCCAAAGATTGCCCTCCCCGTTTGGGTTTTTGCCGCCTAACTCCAGTGCAGAAATGCAAAGAGCTTCAAAATTGCGCAGCCAGCCATGTGGCCCACAGGGCTAGGGCGTAGGCTTTCTAGCTCTCGAGTACTATCGCCCATCTCTAGGTCAAAGAGTCTTTTATTTATTTTATTTCATTACTTTTATCCACATTTCTTTCCCTTTTCAATTTTTCTGGTGGTTGTAATAATTTTTGCCGACTCCCGAAAAGTTTTTTATTCCGATAAAGTGACGGAAACGTTCGTCCTCTCGATATCGTGTTGCAAGGCGGTGGAAAAATTGTCCGGGCGGGAAATTGTCCAGGTGGGAAACTGTCCGGTAGGAAATTGTCCTACTTTCATGTGCCAAGAGCATCAATCCTTGTCTCCGGAGAAACGGAAACTTTTACTGATTCCATATTCATATTATTTTCCACCGCAGGATAATGTGTGCATGTCTGGAGAACACTGGCTGAAGTGTACAGTTCAGAACACGTTATCTTCCTCCAGATTCTCTGAAAGAACTTGAGCAGTATCTGCATGAAGAATGCCTGAGCCTTCCTATTAGAAACAAACCAGGAGTTATACATCTGTACTAGTCCAAGACGGATTCATGCTGCTTTCAAAAGGCGGAACTACACTCTACTACAGTCGATTCTCGATATAAAGAACCTTTGATATAAGGAACGTCTCGTCATAACGAAGAGAGTAGCTGGTCCCAACCAAATTGCCCTTACATATTATGTATCAGGTTGTTGCAAAAGTTTCTTCCGGTTCTAAAACCCGTGCCCAAGTAGGGCTCATTTTCCGAGGGGGTGTTCATATGTTTTCAAACAAATTATTGCATTCGATTCCTGAATATCTTTGCTATATTACATCCAAGAATCAACTTTCTGACTATACATCTGTGAGTGCCATTCGAGCAATAATCTTCTACGAGTATTCTGGAAAGATCAGTGCTGCGCAATGTCACCGAAACATTTGCCAACATTTAAATGATGGCACTGTTAGTTTACGTACAACAGAAGAATGGTATCGCCGGTTCAGACACGGAGATAGCACTCTCCAAGATGCACTTCTCTGGTCGGCCAATCATGATTTCAGATGGTGATCTACGCCAAGCAATTGACGAAGATCACAATGTAACAACGAGGGAACTCGCAGAACAGTTCAAGGTTCACTTTTCAACCATTGCCCGGCATCTGCATGAGCTGAATCTGTCATTCAAGTTCAATCGTTTTTGTGTTGGAATAAAAATCCGGAAAAAAACTTTTGCAACAACCTGATATTTAGCTTCTCGATATAACGAACCCTGGTATAACGAACTTCTTGTTTTAACGAACGGTTCGTCTGGTCCTTTCACTATAATGCAATGGAAAATGACTCTCGATATAACGAACAGCAATTTGATTGTGTGGTCATTGAGCATGCAACACAATGACGCAATGAGTTTATCAAACTTTAGTTTCATTTTCGAAAGCTCACCACTGACAAAAATGCCGGCAAAAAGGAAATCAATCGATTTGAAAGTAAGTTGAATGTGTTACATAGTGTATTACCTGTATTGTAGCAATCTGATACCATAATGGGTTCCCATTATGATATCAGTAGAGCAATTGCATAGTTACATTAGAAAAATCTGATCTGCCTACGGATGAATGACTCGATTAGGAATTCAGGCTTCAAGTGCAGACAATTTTTTTTGTACGTACTATAGTTTTCTTTCTCATGGTAGTATTTTTATATTTTGTTGTAAAAAATTTAAAAATTCGAAATTTATGACATACATGTTTTTTAAAATAAATAAATAAATATATTGCTATGCATGTACATGTATATATTTTTGTGTAAGAGTGACGGAGCGACGGAATCGTGATGGCAGGTCTCTTTGGCCATCTGCGGGAGCAAGCGGTGGTGGGACTTCTCAGCGTCCATCCGCGGGAGCAAGCGGTGGCGTCGAGGTGAGCACTGAGGAGTGCATAAGGAGGTACACTACATGATCAAAGGAGTTAGGACACCTGTTGCTCTACCGTAAAGCCGCAAAAAGCTTCAATCAGTAGTGTGTAGGACCACCCCGAGCTGCTATCACTGCCTCCACCCTACATGGCATACTGTCCACAAGTTTTACGGTATTAGTCCACAGCTATTGACCTCCATTCCTCGAGGAGTGTCCTGGTCAGTTCCTGGACAGATGTAGGGCGAACCATCTTGGATCTCACACGTTGTTCCAATTCGTCCCAAAGATGTTCGATGGGGTTGAGATCAAGACTCTGGGCGGGCCAATCCAGTTCTTCAACCCGCATTGTCGTGGCAAGGCGCATTGTCGTGCTGGAAGAGGAACGGCCCGTCACCGAAGTGTTCCCACAGCGCTGGAAGTGCCCCGTTATCCAGAATGGTCCTGTAGCCATCGGCATTGAGGTTTCCGTCCACCTTGATTAGCGGGCCCAGTCCAGTCCAGGAGAAACACCCCAGGTGTTCACAGGGGTGTCCCAATTCCTTTGACCATGTAGTGTATATTTATGCAGTTTTAATACTGTACATGTATTTATTGATTTATTATTTAATACATGTAATGAAAACAATATTACATCTATTACATACGTATATGTACATGAAAAATTATCAATTTGGAGACACGATGCACCTTGGCAATCATATTGATTTAATGGCAATACAGTACTGTAGCAATATGGCACCTTCGAATTAAACATTTCAATAATTTCATTTACAGAATTGCCACTGTGAAAAAAGGACAATTCTTCATCTCTGTTTGTAAAAAAAAAAAAAAAAAACACCTCAATGTAACGAACTCTCGATATAACGAACGAATTTTCCGGTCCCTGGCGTTCGTTATATTGAGAATCGACTGTAATTACCAAGTAAGAATTGTCCTCCTTATAAACCTCTAATCCACAAGGAGGAAAAAGGATATACCTAGAGAATAGCTTTTAAGGTTTGTCTCTCACCTCTGAAAAAGGGTACCCGAAATACGTATCCGGTATTTCCTTTTTCCTCCTTGTGGATTAGAGGTTTTCACTTTATCTCTTTGGTTGTTTCATTCCACAGTATTTGCTTATTTTTTGACCTACTAATTATGTTTTTCTAAGCTTTTCTATTATTTTGTCCAAGCGTACGAGGGTAGTTCAAAAGTTTCTCAGAAAACAAGTCATTCCTTTTCGAAATATAATCCCTGCGCATCGACGCAGCGGTCCCAGCGTTTGATCCAACTTTCGTAGACTTCCCGGAGACCGTTTTTGCCAAGCATTGTATGGACAACCCCTGACAGCTGTGTTAACTCCCTGATCAGTTGCAAACTTCTTTCCCGAAATTAGTTCTTTTATGTAGGAAACAGCCAGAAATCACAAGAGGCTAAGCCCGGAGAGTAGGGGGATGTTCATGAGTTCAATGTTCATTTCGGCTATCGTTTCCTTCATTATGTTAGCAATGTGCGCCAGCGCATTGTCCTGATGTAGAATGAATCCTTGCTCCGCAAAGCGAGGTCTCTTTCGGTAAATGTGGCGCATGAGATTGTTTTTGATGACGTGAGAGTAATATGAGCCTTTACACTAGTGTATAGTGGAACAACGTGACATTACGACAGCAACCTAACAATGAATCGCACGACAGCGTCGATTGCTGTAATAGAAAGAGCAAAGGAGGTCAATTCTAACGACTTATAAGAGATTGGTAATACTTAAAAAATAAACATGTAGGAGCATTAGTCTGAGAAATTTTTGATATATCCTCGTATATTTTAAAAAAAAGTCTCCATAAATAAGCAATATAATTGTGAATAACTTACTTCTATTATTAGTTTGTTTATTTATTTATTTAAGAAACTCTCAGCAAATGCTACGAGGAAGTGGTCGGAATCAGGTGTCCGTCGGCGGGAGCGCTCATTTGGCACGGTACGGTATTGTGATCGATGACGAGGGTAGGAGTCTCCTTCACGCCGGCGCCACTGGCTATCATGCCGCTCTCGCCGCTGCCACTGCTGGGCGCAGTATTGTTGGTGGTCGTGGTACAAGTCGCCTTGTCGGCGAGAAGCTGGGCGGTGGAGGTGATGAACACAGGCTGCTCGTTTAGGCTGGTGGGCGTCGAAACGAGCAAAGGATGGAGCAGTGGCCCCAGGCCAGCGCTGAAGTTGGCGATCATGTTGGCCGCGCCGTCGCTTGCAGCCCCTTCATCAGCGTTCATGATACGAACTCCTATGCAATTCAACATCTTTTCACTAGAAGCCAGCAAGTCAGGCGCTTGGTTCATAGATGTCCGTACTAACTGTTCATCTGAAAAAAAAATAAAAATACAAAGTTACGACATATACTTCACTTAATTACAGCCGACCCTCCTATAATGCGGTAATCTCACAACGCGGAACGAAAATTGCGACAGCCCTCCTATAACTATACTCTTATAACAGTTTTTCTTTTACTATGTAGAGTTTAAATAGATTAATTGAAAGAGTCTCCTTATACGCAGCATGAATTTTTCTATTACACTTTTATGGTCAAGATAATGGATAATTCCCCTGTTTTTTCATGTAGGTACACCGAATATTTTTTACTTTCAGTTATCAAGGAATTCTCCTGTAAATTCAGAAACCATGCAACATTACAACAGATGGCACGAGCAGCTCGACGATATTGTGGGCGGTCGCATGTTCGCAAGGCTTTGTTTATTTAATTGTGTCACAAAACTGCCTACATTTTGTAATGTGCAAAGACTTTTGGAGTTCTTGTAAAATCGCCTAAAGAGCGCAAGGTGTTTCAAGTCGTGTTCCATTTAGCGACTTTCAGGCGTTAAGTCCTTTACAGAATCCGAGAATTCGTGCTGAATTCGGCGCATTTCACGCGGCTTTTGGTTGCCGAAGCCGCTACACATTCAGCGCATTTCGTGCGGCATACGGGTTGGAGCAACACCTTCTAGACACAAAACCTCGGCATGGAAGACTCTAACGTCAAACAGTAGGCAGCAAGGCCAACTATAAATACAGGCCAGGGCAGTCGAAAACAATGCAAAAGTTATTTATAGTTGGCCTTTCTGCCCCGGCCTGTATTTATAGTTGACCTTGCTGCCTACTGTATGACGTCAGAGTCTTCCGTGTCGAGGCCTTGTGTCTAGAATGTGTTGGTTGGAGGCGATAACCGCGCGGCTTTTGAAGTACCAAGTTGGAATTTTCAGAGTCGCAACGAATGCGCAACCAATCAACTACGAGTGAGCATCTCTCCAGTCAAGTTCGGCTTTATTGAATTTCTCCGATAACGTGTTTTCCGTGCAGATATAATGGCTAGAAGAGCTTTTCTTCCAGCCACTATAGTGCAGGAGTGCCTCCTTTTCTAGAGATATAAATACACGATGTCAAGAAAGCAACAGCGATCGCAGGAAGGAATTGACTGATCCAAGAGCAAATCAGAGTTGAGTTAGCTTAGAACCAGCTTCGTTTTTGCTAAATTTAATACGCCTCCGAATTTCAACACATGCGGCTTTGCGATGCCTGAAAAACGCCTGGAATTCGGGTGGTTGCTTCACGCCTGAAAGATGCTGATTCTGCAACGGCCTTTACCTCGACTCTGGTCTGATCTGATTGGTCGAGTCAAGCTAGTTGAGTCACTTTGGGAAACATGGCGTCCGAAAAAACTGATCTAACAATTATCGCTTTCTCCAGGCGATGGGGCCAAAAAAGAAAGATATCGACCACTCCGATGCTTTGAATTTATTACTGTATCATTTCCACTTAATAAATAAACGATTTACCAAAGTTTTAAAATCTATTTATTCATAAATTCACGAGGGAGAAATTCACCCGTGTCGCGAACATCAGCTACGGCAGGCACGATTCTCCATCCGAGTTGGCTAAGACCAGAATGCATAGCGAAATAGCTTGCACCGGATTTCTAGATGGCTAGACCTGAAAAAGACGCCTATAAATCGCTTGGAAGTCGAACCTCGCCAGATCTTGAATAGTCGCACGCGTCAAAGTCTCTATTTGGAAAACGAATGCCAGTTTCAGAAAGTCCCTGAAAAATCGCAGAAATTACGAAGACGCTGTAAAGTCGCCTAAAATACACTAAATGAAAAAGAGGCTTAACGCGGTTTCCATATAACTAATCGGTACGTACTAATCTGATTGTACCAGGGTAAATCAATAAGTCGGTTCCACGAATTTTTTTCATAGCAATTTATTAGTCAAACAAGACGACATAAGGTGTGGAGGAGTAGCGCTTCATTACTTATTTTTCTCTATATCCATCACCGACGCAATGCATTTTCCCCCACTATGACACCAATTTGGATATGTCAGCTGCATAAAATGTCGTCGGCTGCTAAAGTAACCACTGCCGCACAGCATGTGGAACAATCAACGCAATATTCTACACTGCCAGGTTTACCGAGCTACGCCGTGCCTTGCGTGATAAGCGACAGAGTAACCTTGTTCGACTCCTTCGCGACAACGCAAGGCCACACGTCGCCATGGCGGTCGAGGAAAAAAATCGCTAGGTACGGCTAGAAAATCATGGACCATCCGCCATACAATCCATATCTGGCGCCCTCGAATTATCACCTCTTCGGCCCGATGAAGAAGGCATTGGCTGGCCAGCACTTCTCAGATCGTGAAGCGCAATATGCTGTGCGGCAGTGGTTACACCCGTAGCCGAGGACGTTTTATGCAGCTGGCATATCTAAATTGCTGTCACGATGGAGAAAATGGCATTGCCATCGGTGGTGGATAAATAGAAAAATAAAGTAATGAACTGCTACTCCTGCATACCTAATGTCGTCTTGTTTGGCCAATAAATTTGTGTGGAAAAAATTCGTGGAACCGACTTATTGATTTGTCCGGCACGGAAAAAAAAGGAAACTAG
Organism: Rhysida immarginata; assembly: GCA_023313115.1. Taxonomy (NCBI): domain Eukaryota; kingdom Metazoa; phylum Arthropoda; class Chilopoda; order Scolopendromorpha; family Scolopendridae; genus Rhysida; species Rhysida immarginata. The sequence goes on along the minus strand of JAHWFO010053238.1, from coordinate 1,361,407 downwards.
CGCATGTGCAAATAATTAAAAGTGATTCAACCAATCGGAAACGGGCAGAAACGGAGCATTATTTATTCAGAAATGGAGCATAATTTATTCTCCTGGAATGGACTGCGATGCAAGGCGATTGCTTCCAGCATAGTCGACAGTAGAACACGATCATATATGCGACGAGGTAAATTTCGACATTTCGAATATTCAACCCTCTGTATTGATTGATAAGTTGGGTATACACTGTGTACACAATATTCTATATTTAAAAAAATGCACAGATTAACCGACAAACTACTGTACTTACTTGGGACGGATCGATTTGTTAATACAGATGAATGGACGTCCGTGGGAGTATGGACAATGTACTGCACATTGGACTGTTCTTGCAGCATAGTAGTCATGGGTGCACACGGTGAGGTCGGCGTTGTCTGAACAGGCGGATTGTTTACGCTGAGCACGGGGAGTAACCTCAGTCCAGCCGGCTGCAACTGGTACATCATCGGAGTCTGCTGAATATTGCAAACAGGCGGTACGGGCTGGTTCACACCAATACTGATGGTCTTCATCGCCGACTCTGGCTGTTGGGGTTCCAGGGATAAGATCTGCGGGGTGGGCGCCATCAGGGGCGCTGTGTTACTTTTCAAGTTCAGCGTGGCCAAAAAAGTGGCGTTGGAGAGATTCTCCTCTCGGCACAAGTTTCGAGGCCCCTGTTGTATGTAGGCGATAACCTGCGGCGCCGGTGCAGCAGTGGACACGTCCACAGAAGCGTCCATGACCTGCTGTCCGTCGATGACGCCCGACTGTTGCAGGGCCTGCTCGATGACGTGGTTTTGCGTGGGTGGTAAATTCCCGTCTTGCATGTCTGTCTGAATGGAAACGCCGATCATCTGGGGCTCGACAACCGTCGTCGTCGCGGCGGTCGAGGGCAGTTGACCCGTGGTGATGGTTTCCAGGGAAGGAGTGGACGTGGCCACGGCGATTGGTGGTGTCGTCTCGTTCAGCAGCTGAACTTCGCCGACGCTGTTGTAGGCATTGGCATTGACTGTCGGTGTGGACAACTGCAGCACAGCTATAGCCGCACCTTCCAGCTGTTTTTGACGTTCCTGATGCTGACGAACGTGGCTGCGAAGGGAATCCTCGCGGACAAACGCTGCTTCGCACCACGAACAACGAAAGGATTTGACGCAGAGTGGTCGTCCTCTCGGCTTTTTGGACGCTTCCTCTAACACGTCCTCTTCGCCTCCTGGGGATCCGCCCGCTTTTTTCACATTCTTCTTAGGTCGTTGTAATCTTTCTGGGTGTCGTTTTTTCATGTGCGTGCGAACATTCCCTAATTAAGAAAATAAAAATTGAAAAAACATTTACTGTGTTCAGGACGTTAACTCCTGTCTACAAGTTGTACAACAACAACAACAACAACAGAAAACAACCACGTTCCCATCACAGCTTTCCCCATAGCCATTTTTGAAAATATAAACTTTTAACGCATGTAAAGAAGTAGAACAAATCTGACTCATATCTCGGATGTTTTTTTTTTGTTTTGTTTTTTCTTCTTCTTTTTCTTTTCTTCCTATACAAGCTACAATTTTTTGGTCCTATTTTTATCTTTTCTCTCACTTTTTATTCACTTTTTTATTCCGCTTTTAAGGGGAACAATATCTTTGAACTCAGGATTTCAACTACTTTCCTATACGAGAAAACATCTTACAAAACTTTACTACGTAGTTTCCACCATTGCATAGTGGTTCAAAAACCAAAAATCCTGGTCAAAATTCAAAACTCAATTTCTTATCAACCTCAATGTTAAAAATGAGTTGCTGAAGCATTTTATAAATGGAAGTTATGTTTTATTGCTAATTCTTGGAAGTGACGAAAAGTCGGTTTAAGAGATCTTCGTTGCACGATTTCCGTGAAGTCTTACGTGTATGATATCGTCTGAAGGCTTTTAAATCCTTATTCCTGCATTCTTGGGCTTCTTCGGATAACATGTGTATACGTTTTCCATCAGAATTTCTTGCACGTATACATGTATATCCCATATATGAAAACACGATACGCGTAAGGTAGGGTTTTCAAATTAGTGGATTTGTCAAAAAGGAGCAAATAAGAGCAGCTAAATTTTTTATATGACATTTATTACAACAAACAGAACATAATTAAGCAGTCATTTGAACCGGTCTATGTAGGTCTTTTTTTGTAGCTCTTACACGACACGGAATTAATAAATTATTAAATATCCACACATACAATATATAATGAAATAAAGTACTTACCAACTATGTAGTCAATGGTTTCAAAATATAATTATTTGATCCAATGCAAGGCGCTGGAAATTGTGTCGAACAAAACGCGATAAATAAGAAAGCTGACATCTAAGTGTAAACACAAACTTTGACCCTTTCTCATTCAAAATGAACTCGTCTTTTTTCCTCTCGCCTTTCATTTTCTGAAACCCCATTTATTCTAGTATCATGAAATACAAAGCTTTTGCTCTCATTAAATACTTTAAAATTTAGTTTTTGGCCACTGATTTATTGATTTTGAACCACTGTGCATTGGTGAGGCACAATTCTCGTAGCTTGCACCAGATGTTGTATTGCTTGTATATGAAGGAAAAATTTCTTACCCACAAAAGAATAGAGATATGAAACGCCAGAGACGTATTTCGATGGGCATGCCTTCATTCTTAACGTCAAGGTAGAGACTAACCATAAAATTTATCTAACAATACACACGGGGTACAAAAAGGGAGCAATGGGGTAAAGGCTAGAATTATTCTTATTGGTTGAGAGACAATGACAGATGACATACAAGAACACACAAGAGAAAAATTTCAGAAAATCAAAAAGAACACAACAAAAGAAAAGCCTAAAAATTGGAAAATGAAATCTCAAACTTCTTGTCAGCATTCAATGATACAGGCCAACGATGAAAAATCATCTTGAATGAATTTGCCTTGTTTTTGTGGTTTTTAGTGTGCTGAATTCGAATCTGCTTTTAGATTTTTTTTCTATCACGTCACGTTTCCAAGTTATGCACATAGAGAGTTACCACGGGAAACGTGAGACTGCAATGTAAAAGTAATGGGTGTGAAGAGAAGCGACAGCGCTGTTAAAGTATCTATATTGGTGGGCCACAAGGAAATTTATCAGGCCCCAAACTCTGAATAATTTAAAAGTGTTTCATTGAAAAACAACAAATCTGTGGATGATAGGAAAAAAACTGAGCTCAGATACGGATTCAGCACAAAAAAGCATAAGAATTAACTCTTAACGTTAAAGACGACTTTAAAAAGTTATTTTATATTCTCTTGTGTAACTTATTAGAATCTCGTTTATGTATTTCAAAGCTGTTTAGTTAATTTCTGTTCGTCTAAACTAATTCTAACACATGTTTGGCGACATTCGATCTCTCCGACCTTCGATTGTATATGAGCGAAATGCTTTCATAATGTTTCGAGAATTCTGCCCGACATGATGTTTATCATAGGATTCACTATGAATGTCATCTCTGACTGAGCTCAACCAATGAGAATAACTCAAGCTATTTACCCCGATCCTTCCTTTTTGTACCCTAATTTATATTGTTAGAAAAAGTTTATGGTTACTCTCGTTTTCTAATTTTTTTCTCCTTCTTTTATGTTTTGTTCTGAAATATATACGTTTTACTTGTTTTCTTTAAAATTTCAAAGGGATTTGAAAAAATCAGCTTGAGATATGAATTTTTAAACAAAAAGTACCAAAAAATGTATTTGTTTATAACTTTTTAACAAATGGAAATTTTTCAAAAATATTTTGGGAATTTTAATACTCCATTGGGTACTACCAAATTATAATAAAAGTTTTAAATTTCACGACATGTTTATTTTTGAGGGGCCCACTTCAGGAATTCTTACCCTCTGAAGTTTTGTGTTAATATGACCAAAACCGTTTGGTCGAATAGACAAACAAAACAAGTTTTAATTAAATTCATTTTTCAAATATGGCTATTTTTTCCCCTTAAAGCATGCAGTGGTGAAAATAAGTGTACGCCACACTCTAAATTTTGACATTTCTCAAAATATTAAAAATTAAGGACTATAAATTTAATCAGTATAATAAATAATTGTTAATAATGAATAATCAAGATAATAAATATACAAAAAACATACAAAACACATAAGAAATATAAATTTTTATTTTATACAAAAAATAAACATTTGAAGATGGAAAAAAAGTATACGACTGTCTCAAGAAATTGATGTTTGTTCAAGGTTTAAAATCTTTTTTATGCAAATGCATTCTCTTTGATCGCCATAGTCATAACACCAACGTTCTTGAATCGAAACAATAAAGTTTAACAGTGTTTCATTCGGAATTTCTTTCAGCATTGATGAATACATATAATCAAGGACTCTTAACCATTCTCTTCCATTGGCATAAACAATGACGCGATAATATCCCCCAAAATTTCTCGGTTATATTTAGATCAGGGGATTTCGATAACTATAGTCGGGCGATTATAGAAAGATACATGGCCATTCCCATTTACTGAAGATCAAACGTAATCACATGCCCAACGCAGCCGATCATCTTTAACGATACCTCTCTTCCTCAATCTTTGTTAAAAAATGTTTTTTGTGAGATTTTCCTTTAGAATCAAGTGATCCATGACAACGTAAGTTTTATGCCATATGTCTTCCTAAAATCGTCCAAATATATTTCCATATTTTTTTCTTGAAAACTACTTGTTGAGTTCGCTTTGCCACATAAATACTCCTCTAGATTTGCTGAAGAATAAAGTTGGAGCCAATGTAGTACCTGCAAACGAAAGCAAAAATCCATATATTTTTTCCAGTTTTGTCTTTCATTTAGGACTGCCAAAGCAGTCTTCTACTTGCTGGTAAACGTTGCCCAAATCTAAATGACCGTCCACCAAATGGCCATTTAAGAAAATTTCTAGTCAACAGAGTTCTTCTGGTCTTCGTTCCTCAGGTCATGACAATGGCATTTCAATCCATCTCAAGCGTAGGCTTTCTAGTTCTCGAGTCCGCCTGGTCGTGGGTTCGAATCCCGCCGTGGGCATGGGTATTTGTCCCAGGCTGGGTACAGTATAACTTTAAAAGGCGCAAAATGACCTTAGTAGTCGATGCCAAAATTTCTAATAAAACAAACAACCAATCCATCTCAACCATCTACATTGAACTTCATTTTAATCTGAAGAAATCACATTAGACCATTTACATTTATCCCAAGTCACTTTTTTATTGTACATAATATGCGTTGGATTTTGTAATCTTTAGACAAACCCGAAACCTTAATACAATTCTTACTTAAATGACTTGCTTCCTCAAATACTTAATGAGTTCTTGGAGACGTAGCATCAAATTGGAGATGCTTGCAAAGGTCATTCTCTTCTCTTTGCCACTTGGGCCTTTTGGCGTCTTCCAGGTCTTCTGATAGTTCAATAACTACCTTGATCGAACAAGAATATTCTAATAAGATCCCTTGAGGGACTGATTTCTTTGGAAATGCCATTTACAGAGACTCTTATGCTCCAAAAGAGTTAAGATTTTTGTCTTCTCACAAGACGCTAATGTTTTTCTCCTCCTGTGATCTGTAAACATTAATACGTGCAGTTAATAATATACAGTGTGTCCCGTAATGAGTGATTTCTGGGAAAACTGGTAAATAGTAATATGGTTTCGAAGCTGGATTCGAGTCGCTTGGATATTACCAGGGAGGACATGCGCCTGATGGCGGAAGATCGCGATCGCTGGAGATCCTCCATAGGGCTGCTGCCCCCGCGACCCTAACGGATAAGCGGGTTTGAAAAGTAAGTAAGTAAGTAAGTAAGTAATATGGTTGATTCTAAACAAAAAAAAGTTCATATGAACATGGGTTCGAATTTGAACGATAACCGACATATGAACAGAAATAAAAATGCTCCCACCAAGATCAATAATTTAATAACTCAGGTTGTAAAACATCTAGGATGATGAAATTTGGGGGAATAATGGGATACATAAAACTGTTTAT